>JBBPDA010131113.1:0-23324 GCA_037974385.1 Arnoldichthys spilopterus
GGACAGTGGGAGGAAACCGGAGCACCTGGAGGAAACCCACGCGAACATGGGGAGAGCTTGCAAACTCCACACAGAAATGCACCTGTGGCCAACCTGGGGATCGAACCCAGGACCTTCTCACTGTGAGGTGACAGTGCTAACCACTGCACCACTTATAATTTATCATTAATAATATATATAAAAATTATTATTAGTATAAATAATTATTATAGTTTTTCAAAGTACTACATTTTGTTTTCAAAATTAAAACAGTTAACTGTGCCTTAAACTGCATTTCAGAAGCTACCTTTACAGTTTTTAACTACAATCTAGGCAAACGAAAATGAAAAAACACATTTTAGCGGTAAAGGGCCATCTCCTGTACCTGACTACTCTGAGCAGACTAATGTTTCACCTGAAATCTCATTTTACTTGCAGACATTCTGATTTAAAGATGCTCTAACTATTTATCCCTCCCACTGATGTCAATGATTGTTCTGAATGAAAAACAAGCAAACAGATTCATTATGGAGATTTATTATGCACTCTGAGGCTTGGCTGGAGAGGTTCCTCACACATTAATGTGATAGCATTAACCATAATGATGAAGTACAACAAATTAAGCCTGTTCTGACTTAAGCTCAAATGTGCTGCAAGGTTTTTGTGCCTAAGTGTTTGATACATACTACTCAGAGCTTCAGGTGACAGTAGCTTTGATCCTGAAGTGTGTGTGTGTGTGTTTATGTTTCATTGTAATACCTTTCATATATATATATATAGTATTATTAAATTAAGGCAGGTCTTGAGTTTTATTTATATTCTATATATATATATATATGCTAACATCTTAGATAGTTTGTAACAGTACATGATAGACAAACTCCCCCAGTAGGGTGTGGCATAGTCACTATTATGTTAAATACTAAACATTTTTCACTTCTGGAGGGTTCACCACACCAACTGTAAAAGACCTGCCTTAGGGGAGTGTTTAGAGGAGTGTTTCAGTAATGAGAACATTTACAACCTCCTCTGCAAAACAGCTTACTAGGCAAACCTCTGAGAGCATTTTAGCTTTACCAGCTTTCATGTCATCACATTTTGAACTATATTACCTGCATTGAATTTGCTCCAAAGAATATAAATACATTTAAAAAACTTGCTTGCTCATAAGAAATAATTTCAGACATTGTTTTGTTGGATTCATCCATATTTTTCTTCAAATATGTTGACAAGTTGAACAATATGAAACCATAACACACTCAGACAAATCCCTGAAGCCTGGGATATTGAAATATAGGAAACCTTTTCAAATGCATTATTATTTTATCATTATCAACCATGAGTATATAAAAATAAGATTTGTAGGTTCACTGGTCATTTTGAATAGTAAGAAAAATAAATACAATTGTGTTGCCATTGTGACCACTGGTTCCTATTACCACCATCGTAATGAAATAAAATTAAATTAAATAAAGGTTTTTAAATTTTTTACAATAAAGCATTTTACATTAAATCACTCTGTAAACTTTGTTCACATTTCATCTGTAGCAGTTTCTTTGTACCTCTTATTTATATAGTCAATAGTCCAAGAATGCAGAAATGTTTTTAATCATGCATGTATTACTTAATATTTCAGAAACTAAATATTTCTGTGTGTTTTAGACTAATATAGCTCAGAATGAAGATATCTTTTCTGAATGTTTTTAACCAAATTATTATTAATCAGTTAGTTCATACAGGTTCTTACATAAATTATTGAATTACCCAGAGATTTAGAAATGCACAAGTGATACTGACTTATAAACTGCAGGCAGAACTTTCTATACTGGTTTATGACTAAGAAGTGTATTGGACACATAAGTAGGTCTTCATAAAATGAGGTAAACCAACCAAAGCCTGTTGGTGAGCTGTAATATTTAACCATTGCATACACATGTTCACTACTGATAGGCTACTTTGAGATTTAATCTCATTTTAGTGTCATTTGAGGCCTTTTGCAGTAAATGTTATTTTCTTTATATTCACATATTAAGAAAGTTATTTTCCCTTCAACTATGCAAGCTAGACACAAAAAACAGGTTTGGATGCTAAATATGAGATTATATGAATGAGCTTTGACAGGACAGAATTCATTTCTGATGAAGCACAAGCGAAAAGCTACTTTATATGGCAGTTATCTCTTGGTGAGCAAGAATGAAAAAGCCTTTGCGTCGGCATATTCATTGTTATGTTTCAATGCGCCTGACACTCAGAGAATTGGAGAACATTGCATGCCTGTCCATCAGTTCTTTCCTCAAGAATTCCCTAAAAAACAAATGAGCTTCATTCTTTCAACTTGCAAAATGAGGCTCACAAAATTATTAAAATAATTAGGAAAAATTAGAGTAATTTTCTAGCTATGTATGCAATTTGCTGAGTGCTTCTAATCATTTAGAAAAGATTAGTTAAAAATAAATTGTAACGTGTCGCCCCCTTGTGGTCAGTCATGTCATGTTTTGCTTTCTTGTGCCCTATCTTGTCTCACACCTCGTTTCGGTCTCCTCCCTGTTCCAGGTGTCTCCCCTCAGTAGCCTATCTGTTCCACTACCCCGCGTGTTTCATGGTCTATGTTTGTTTGTTTTCTAAGTTTCTTTTGTAGATGTTCTCACAGTTTATTTAATAAATGCTTGTTTATTCCACCTCTGCACTTACTTCCAAACCTACATTAATCATCACAGAAGAACAGACCCAAGATGGAAGTAGCAGAGGGGAACTACTATGAGCTCGGACTGAGCCTGATCAGCGACTGGCAATGCAGAGGAGGTGAGATAGCTGAGGGCTATAAAATCCTGGGCCAAATAAAGATGGCCCGGGAATTTTCTAAGGATAAGCGGCTGGGGGAGCTGAATACCTTGGTGGAGAGCTGTTTACTGGCAGCAGAGCGTAACCTCAAGAGGGGGGAAATTTCTGGGGGGGGAGCAGTATACTCCGGGCAGGTTCAGGGAAGCAACCCGGAGTTCAACTCCTTTCCCAGGGAGACACTGGTGGGTTGTGTGTTCCTGGACTCTGGAGGTTCCCTCCAAAGGCAGGAGGATTTCTGGGAACACTTGGAGCACTTCGGAGGAGGAGCTAAAACTCCCCTCAGAGGCCTTTGACGAGTCTCCCATCGCGCACAAGCGCAGATGGCACAGAGGAGGGCAGCACAGGGGAGCCGTCAGAGGTGAACTGTCCGAGTCGGGTCCGCCCACCAGTGACTCAATACCGCTCACCAGTGATTCAGCTGGAAGAAACTGCTCAAAGCAAACGGCGATGAGGCAGCTGCGTGCTACAAAAGAAGTAGCCACGCAAACTTCAATCCTCTTTGTCAAACTACCATCAACTTTTCACCCCCTTTTTTAATATGATATGACTTAAATGTCTCCTATTGCTATTTTCATTCATTTATTCTATATGTGATATATACAAGTGGCCTTGACAATAGTAAAAATGACTTTTGGAGAGTATAATCTTCTGAGATTATCTGAATATTTGCATGAACAAAGGCTAAAACTGGAAAGTGTCAGTTTCACAATGAGAATTGCTAAGCTTATATTGTGGCAGTGATATATAGGAATGCTATGGTCATGGATGTATATACATCATGGCTGATCACGAATCATGCTGAAACATGATTCTAAATGTTGTTAATCATTTGTCTAACACTGCATACAGTAAGCAGTACTGAGCATCTCATACCTCACAGTTTTCTTTTGGAAGACGGATGATAACATTATCTCCCAAGTGCCACAACTGCCTAAGCAATGGTTCTACCATTAAGAGATTGATGCTACACACCCACCAGGTCACTCAGATCAGCGAGGGACCAGCGGTTGGAGATTCCATCCCCACGTGGAATCAAACACCACTCTAGACTCTTCTCTTTCATTGCTCCTCAATGGTGGAATGAGCTGCCCAGTGACCCTGTCTTTCCACATTTAAGCAGCATCTCAAGACTCAACTGTTCTGCACCCACCTCAGCACATAAGCCTATTGGTCACATACAAACTATTGGTACCTGATAACTGACTGACTTGGTTTTACTGTAGCACTTGTCATCTGTATTTATAGTAGTAGTTGCTGTCTGTAGTTATTGTAGCACTTGTCTTCAATATTTTTTGTAGCACCTACTGCCTGTATTTTACAATTAAGAGAAATGCGTTAGACCTCCTTGTAGCACTTACTTCAGTGTTGCCCTGTGCAGCTCTAATGCTTGATTGTTTCCTCTGTCTTGGAAGTCACTTTGTATAAAAGTGTCAGCTCATCATGAATAAAATGTAAAATGTAAATGAGATTGTGAGTTCAAAACCTGGTGGTGCTGCAGCCAGCTGTAGCTAGAAAATCACATGAGCGCAGTTGTTTTTTCTCTTTCTGGGTGTATACGCCCATCCATTTCGTCCATCACTCAGCACACTGCTTACAAATGTGGGCGTCTGTTAACTGATATAACAAAACTGACACTCACCACTTTCCTTCAGGCACCATTCCAGTGTTAGTGGTACTGCATGATAGGGGACGTCCTAGCTAGTAGGGGTGTAACAATTAATCGTTCTGTATTGATGCACTGACCAAACCATGTTTGATGTATCAATGTGATACATGAACATCAATGTTTTTTTCATTCCACAGATAATTTTACTTCTTTTACTATAGTGTTTTGTACTGAGAAGTTACCTTTTCTTATGACTAGACTGCTGTATATGACCTTTAACAATTAAATTATAATTTAAAATTATAATTTGTGAGTTCATGGTAATGTAAATCCTGTAAAATTTCACTGAATGACTAAATTGAGCAAAAAAATTGGTGAAAAAACAGAAAGCTAAATTTTGATTCCTGTGTGTAAGATCCTGCATACTCCAGAACCACCCAGTGTGCAGGTGGACAGATGCAAGCTCACATTTCCCCATTTACTCAATAACTTAGAGATAAAAGTCGTTATAATCTTAATACAGTATATTATCATGCAATATAATTGTATATATTTGGCATAAGAAGCACTTATATATGTGGGAAAGTTGAAGTTGAAAACTTAACCAATAATATATACCATTTAATGTATATCAAGATTGCTTTGCTCACCTTTACAACTGTGAAAACATGTGACAATAAAAAAAACATTTGATTTAATTTTGACATGTTTAGGAGTGTTTATGGTCTCCTCAAAAGTGAGTGTACTACAGACTGTTGTGAGAACTACACTACATTTTCAGAGTATTGCGTGTAGGACTTGTGCAGTGCTAAAAACAAGTAGCTATGCCTCTCAGACATTGTGAGATGTCAGCTATTTGCTGTTCATTTGCTTTCACTTCATTACTTCGTTATCTGTTATACTCCTCTCAGGAATGCCTCTCCTGCCTTTTGTAGCAGTGAACACGCAGATGGCAGTCTAAAGACCAGTCAATTAGACCCATTAGGGACAAAGACATGATTTACAGCGAAAAGAATGATAAGGGAGACTTGTTATGAAAAGAATTTGTCAAACAGCAATGCTTCCATTTGCTGGAATGATTAAACACACAAATTCAAACCTTCAGCTTTCTCTACAACAGGAGAGAACTATAAGAAGAAAATAGAACGAATGATGGCCAATTGTATCTGACCGATTGTACAGCCTTGTATTAAACTTCTAGTTAGATTCAACTTAAGCACCCACTGGGTTACTCCAGGATGTATTACACCAGATCTATTTGTCTTTAGGCCCACTGCAATATTAAAGAAACTTTATATAAATTTAGGACTGATCTGTCTCATTTATATTAAGATAAGAAGAACTTAATTAATCCTGAGGGAAATTTGTTGTGCTGGTATTAAAGATAACCCTATCATTTTTGGTCAAAAATGTCACCATAACTCCATGAAAAAAAGATGAAAAAAAGAACAGATGTAGGAAGCCTACCATACATAGACATTTGCCTGGTGTCTGGAATATGGCTGTCACACTGCTGAAAGTTTTGACGCTGGTACAATACTTGGAAAAATATCAAGAAACTGCCTCATTAGTGGTATAAAGAGTAAACAGGAAAGCATGTTTGTTATAGATACTTATTAAAGACATATATTCATATACTAATATTTCAGAAACACTAGTCTGGATGTCTGGTTATATGCATATGCCAGAAACAGATAGTTGATTTATTACAGATGCATTCACCATGATGAAAAAGCATCTGCCTCCTCTGGCATCAACTGTATAATGTGGCAGCTGGAGGAAAGTGGAATTATGTTTTATTTCTCAGTAGAATATCTTTTTCAGTGTAACTGGTCCCTTAGCAACATATACAGATGGAAAGTGGCTAGTGCACTGTCATACACTGACAGGTTTGCAGTAGAAAAAAGAAAGTGTCTTGTACTTTTAATTTATGTATACATATATATATATATATATATATATATATATACACCACCTTAAAATCCCAAAATATGCATATATATATATATATATATATATATATTTGACACAGAGGCATATTTTGGGATATTAAGGTGAGGTCTTTTCTGAGAAAGTCCATAGTTATTTAAAAAGATTAAGAAAAAGCCAGACCCCACTCTCCACATGCTAAAACAGCATGGCTTTGTAGACATAGAATGCCAGCCAGCAGTACAGATCTATTTCCTATTGAAAATGTATGGCACAGCATGAAGGGCAGAATCAGACGACAGCCACCATGTATGATTAAGCAGCTTAAGTCTTGTATCAAGCAAGAATAGACAGGAATTCCACTTTTAGAACTGCAGCAGTTAGTCCCCTTAGTTTCCAAATGAATAAACAGTTTAATGAAAAGGAAAGGTGAAGTAATACAGTGGTAAACATGCCTCCGTCCCAACGTTTTGGAGTTTGTTGCAGGAGTCAATATTCCAAATCAGTTTATATTTACAAAATGCATTTCAGTTGATAAGTGAAAACACTGAAAATATTTTCTTTGAACTTTTGTCAGTTAAATAAATTTTCAAGAGCATTAACCAATCAAGCATTATTGTTTTTTTTTGCATTTTATAAAAAATTCAAGTTTATATATTTCTCATATTACACCATGGACTTTTCAGCATCACCTGTATTTTGTGTTATCTACTGTTTACTGCCACAACTGACACGTAGATGCTTTGCAGTTAATTGAAGTCCCATAGTGCAATACTAGTCTCTTTGGGAAGGGTCACATCCTACTCCCAGTTTACTGTTGTATATTGTATGTTATTTTGTATATTCATTGTTCTGTGTTGGTCACACATTTTTCTCTGCACTTTGGTGTATATGCTGTATGTTGCAGCCATTGTCCATGGAGAAATAATGTCTCATCTCACAATACAAGTACACAGTTGCTGATGTCAGTAAAGTAACCTTAAGTTGAGGAGCTGCAGCAAAACCATGAGACTGGAACCAATGAGAAAAGCTGAACAATGGCAATTATGAAAATGGAATGTAAAAAAGTGAAAGAGCAGATGGAAAGAGAGAGAATTCTGGAAGAAGATCAGCAGATGGCCACCATTTATTAAATGAATGAAGGTGAACCTGAAAAGCAAAGAAATGGAACAAACCAGAAGAAGGCATTGGAGGAACTTGCCAAAGCAATGTCTGGACAATTAGTGGAAATCAAAGACCATGTAAACCACATTAAAAGCGTTAACCAGCAGCTGAAAGAGCAGCTGCTGATGAAGGAAAAAGAAGTATATCCAGAAATGAATGAACTGCCATGCATAAAAAAAGATGGAGAATCAGATCCAGGAGTTAAATGGGATACTGGAGAATATAGTGGACAAGCTGAAGGAGAAGAAGAATGTAAAGAACATATCCAAGAAAGAGAGGAAGGAATGGAAGAAGATGGAGAAAAGGAAGGCTAAAGAACTGACATGGCAAAAGAAGGCCAAGGAGAAGAGGATGAAGAAACAGCAGAAAGCCACAAGGAAGGAGAACACTGAGAAACTGTGGAAAAGGTTTGGGACAAGGCTGAATGCAATGCTTAGAAGGGGAGACTGTCCAAGACAGCTATGCCCAGTTAATGAAGAATTGCACTTTTGTGTTAGGTTAGGAAAGCAGGCCGGTTTAGGAAAACTGAAGAAGAAAATCCAAACTAGAAAAACGAAGAGTAAAACAACTAAAGAAAAAGGAGGGGAAAAAATGAGCCGTAACTGCAGCTTTAAAGCAACATTTTGAACTGGTGAAATAGGTTTTTTCAATAAACTAAATATTTTCATTTATATTCATACGTTTTATGTAATATTTGTCTTTGTTTTAGGTTAAACACTAATCACATGTCAGTATTACTTTTTTACAATTTAATCTGATATTACTCTGACCCTATTACCGAGTAGAAGTGATGGAATAAAGTTATGAACTTGAATTACTGGATCAGTAAGTGATTCACTGAAAAAGATTGTTTGAAAGGATTGGTTTACTAAACTAAATCAAACTTCCCCTCACTGAAAATCAATGAGTGCAACATCAGTAATGAATGTAATATCAATACATTTCACAATTTTCTCTTAATCTTTGTTAAACAAATATATAAAGTCAACAGTGATAATTATGGAAAAGTTTAATTCACCATAACATTAATTTCATTCAGATATGTTCTGTTTCTTTTTTAATGATCCAAAATAATGACACACAACCACTGAAGCAACTAAAGGCAATTTTGTTTTTAATGAATTCAAGGTTTTATACATTATTACTTTCTTAATGTAAGTGAAAGTGACTTATTTTGTCATTGTGAACACAAATGCGACCTCTGCATTTAACCCATCACATGTGCACAACTGGATCAGGCAGTTATGCGAAGCACCAGTATAGTAGTATGGTGGGACAGTACCTTTTTCAAGGGTACCTCAGTGTTACCTGGGTTGGGACTTGAACCTGTGATCATCTGTTTGCGAGGGCAAGGTCTTAAACACTAGGCCACTATTGCCCATGTATAATGTATTTATTAACCAGTTGCTGTCTTCATTCATTATCTTATATTCCTTATCAAAAACTAGAGGGATAAAAGATTGTATTTGAACTCTGACATTGTCTTAACAATAACATCTAATACATAACTGATGAAATAAAGATGTGCAGCAGATGTAGTGTGTGAAGTATAGAGGTGTATGGTTTTGAAGGCAGCTATAGATAATGTTAGCATAAACAATGTGTAAGGTTATTGGTGTAGCGTTACCTAGTCTGTACAGTATAACAGCAAAGCCTGTTATAATCTTAATGCATGAGGTTTTCATGTGGAAGAATATAACTGACAATTCTAGCAAAATAAGCAATGTTATGCCATTCTTGTTCCATGCTGGTAACAGTTCACTGACTGAACATGTCCAGCAACATCAGCCTCTGGCTTCTTTTAGCTTAGCCTTTGTTAGTCCCACAAAAATCCACAGCATTATGCTTTGGCTCAGCTTTGTCTGGTGTGTGAGGAGTAGAGAGAACACAAAACTGTGTAGAACAGAGGGGTAACTAAGAAGGGACTGGGAACCCCTGGACTAGTTAATTATTGTATGTAACGGCTAAAGCATGCACAGTATTTACACTATGATAAAATGTAAACATTTCTTGTAATTTTTTTAATTCAGTTGTAGAATGTCTATGCATATTCAGACTCTACCATGCAGCATAACATCAGAAAAAGATTTTGTTACAACTTGCAATTAGCTATAGTTCAAGTTCAAGTTTGGTTTATCATATCATCATATGTATGTAAATATATTTTAATATAAATTAAAAACGAGCTTGTGTTTTTGGGATGAATGTTCTTGATATTGCCTTGCAATAACAAACTCAAAAGAAGACAAAGCTGTAATATAGTGTTAGCTTTAGCAAGGCTGCATTCTTATGTTAGGGTATAATAATATTACCTCTCAAAAATTCAACCTCTTGGCATTATGATGATTTTATCCTTGACGACATACTAAAAGGAAACTATGTAAGTGAACAATCCTTTATATTGTTCCCCTCCGTTTTTATTCAGTTTCTATTGCTTTGTATAATTTCATATTTAAAAAAGAATCATAGGGTAGGTGCTCGGCTGAGAAAAACACGTAAACAAAGTGCAGACTCTAAGGATGACCTTAAAGCCTGGAACTGGAATCAGGATGTTCAGAAAGAGAACAGCATTAAAAATTTGATGGAGAAAAAACAACACAAAACAAACAAAAAACAAAAGAGTAGTCAGTGTGTCATTGGATTAAGTGCAGCCCTGCATCCACTGCTCTGATAACAAGCTCAGGCCTGTCTCTCAGTGGACAGGTCAGAGCAAAGTGCTCCTCATTAGTGTGCAGTGAGAAGAGATTGAGAGTGACCTGTGTGTGCATGTTTGTGTGTTTCTGTTTGTACACTGACAGACAGACAAATTGTGTTTTGTGTCGACACTAACTGGGTGAGGAGTAAAGCCCAGACTGTGGCAACAGCCAGCTGGTGTATAAGGGCGCCTCAAGGATTTTCCATTGGAAAGATTAAGGGTTGACTAACACCCAGACTTGGGCAGAAATAGGAATCGCAAGACAAGAGGTGTTTTAATACCAAAAATTTAAAACGAGCTTGTATTTTTGGGATAAATGTTCTTGATATTGCCTTGCAATAACAAACTCAAAAGAAGACAAAGCTGTACTGGATTATATACCAGTTTGTATATATGACTAATTTTGCATAAAAAGAGTTGACCATTGTCTGTGAAGCAGTATATTGTATTGAGTTAGGCTGGACTGAAAGATATTATTCTATGAAAAGAATTTAGCTCAATTGTGTTACGAATGAAAAATGCCACCTCATTAACTTCATAATTAGTACAGTAGGGACTTTTTAAGAGATGTTGTGCATTGTTTGATCCAGATTTTACAATCCATTTGTACAGTTTTAGAAGATTTTACCTGTGATGATAAATGTGATTTAGAAAAGTTTTTAGTTTACAGACTTTCCGACAAGGGCTTTTGACAGGTCAGACCCACAACTAGAAATGTATTATTTTGTGAAAGAATTAAGCTTTAGCCAAAAAAAAAGAGGAATTGTTTCTCCAGACCAAATTATCTGGACTAAGTTTCGAAATGTAGACCAAGATAAGACCTAATCTTAATCTGGCAAACAAAGGACTAATGGTAATATCAAGCGTAGATGTCATAAACATAGCTAAATTAGCACTGTGTTAAAAATGTACTTTTAATGTTATATTGTGCTACACTTCTTTAAATGTTCTTTTTAATGAATATTTTTAAAGGAAGTTCAGACTACTACACATGGACATATCTCCACAAAAAGGAGGACTTCTCCTGACTGGCTGAAGGCCAAGTTTTCTGTCTTCTACTCCTTTTTTATACTTTTACCTACATCTACCAGTAATGGCAATAAAATTGCAGTGAATGATGGGAAATGTAGCCCATTCTTGATGACAAGTTTCCAACCAACTGACAGACTGCATTATTGCATTTTTTTGAAGAAGCAAAGGTGAGTTTTATACAGTTCTTAATAAGTTGAAAACAGTAAGGAAGTAGAGGATGGTAGTCAGCTGATTGCACTGGTGTTTCTGTTCTTTTTTTTTTTGATAAACCTTTTTTTTTAAATAGAAAGTATCAGTTTCTGCATAAAGCTTTGTATCTTCAAAGAGGAGAAGCAAAAAGCGTGTTTTTAATGGAAGATAATGTTAAAATATTTTTTTATTCCAAGTGATTTGGGACCATTTCTATTGGTCATCATGAAATTTTAACATGTAAATGGCAGCTGTCATTAAAAAAAATAAAGAAAGAAAAATGGACATGCAAGGTTTGTTTTGTTCCGACAGTGACCAAATGTTTTAATATGCTGTACAGTGGGGCTGCATTTTCTCGTTTGTAGGCTGTGCTCTGCTGTTGAGCAAAGCCAATCACCCACGGCTTACAAGAGAATTACGTTTTAGCGTGCTTTAGTGGGTAGAATAAAAGGTCCATCTCTGCCATCCCTACACCTTCAGCTCCTCTCAGAAAGGCCTCTCAGACATAATAGCTCAAGAGCTAATTACTGCGGGGAGAAGATAAGCTTTTAGTCACAGTAAATGGCACATTTTAAACATATGCACTCCTTTAAGATATTCATACCTTCAAAGAAGCTGTTTTATACCATAATCTTTCATTTCTTTGCTGTTGTGTTGCGCTGGAACACCCCAAGCCATATGTGAAAGTTTATTAACAGCAACAGCTCTAACAAGGCCACCCTTGGTTTGATTTCTACCTGTTACCTGCAAGCCAATCTCCCAGAACCACTTTTAGTAAAAAGGAACTTTAAGCATTAACTACTTTTGGGATGGCTGTATCAAAGTTGCTAAGCACTTTGTGTGACCCTGTGGTGAGAGGAATGGCTTTATGTATTATGCATATGCAAGATTAATTAATCTTAGAAGGGTTTGCACTGTTGTATGATGCCAAGTGGCCCCTTGATTTGGACAAACTAAAGATCAGATTGCGGATCATTTGCAGGGCCACTAATGCATTTTGCAAAATGTCTCTTAACATATGCACAGAAGCTGTTTTTCACACAAAGTCAGCACTGAACTGCAGATTTTATCACATCTGACTTAATGATTTTGCATTTTAGATGCACAAATAGTACTGTACTGTAGTGCTGCAGGCTCAGATTTCCAGTCAGAAGTACTGGGGGATTTCAGAGTGCACTGGCCTGTCAATTGGCCCAGATTTTTAGGTTAAATAGCCACATGAACTAAGTTAGCAGACATATCTATAGTGATGTGTAGCAGAATTAGTTAGTATCTTGTTAGTAATCTAGCCTACAGTACCACTGCAGTGTTGCCCTGTGCAGCTCTAATGCTTGATTGTTTCCTGTGTCTTGGACGTCACTTTGGATAAAAGCATCAGCCAAAAGAATAAATTTTGATTGATACAGTGCCTACAAATAAAGGTGATTAAAGTCCAACAAGTCCTAAAGTAACACTGTAGTCATACATTTATCACACATTCAAGCCCGCAAAATTCGAATCAGATGTTCCAGATTAGATGCCTTTGATTAGAACAGTCTTATTGAAACCTGACATCTAGGGTCTGGGGTTCTCTTTGCTACTAAAGTGTGTGATTTCATCATGCCAATCTTAAGAACTCTCTTAGGCCTTCAGGGGAAAATGTTGTGGATCGCTTTAAGTCTGGCAAGGGATTTAAAAAGCTCTCTAAATTATTTTGATCTTGCTTTGCTGCATTAATTGATTCAGCTATAACTTCTGCATCATATCAAAGAGTCCTTAATGTTAATTTCAGGGCATCTGTTTTGTTGAAGCTGAAACAAAAGTGGTTCAAATGATCCTACGCACACTAACAAATCCACCAAGTAATGTCTTAGAATCAATACAATTGTTTTTTGCAATTACAATGATGTATGGGATTTGAAAAGTACAGTACATAGAAGAAAACCATCAAACATCTTGAACTCAACTGAGCTGATGTCAGAGATAATTGGACAATTATGCAAATTGCAAGACCAATGGTGTCCTTACTTTTTCTAAAGACTGATATTACATTTGTTGATATTTTTGTTGAAAAAAATGTTTGAAACAGCAACCTTTCTGTGTAGTTTTGTACAAGTATGTGATATAAATAATATTTCCGTAGACATTGTATTAAACAGGGTGAAATGTTTGCTTGCTAAAATCAGCTGAAAAAATCAACAGTGTCCATAGGGTATACTTATTTCTCTGCATGACTGTAGTATATTATTTAACTGCTTTGATTTAATGTTTTTTTTACTGCTTTAACATTTTCAGCTGAGCACCTGTCTCACTGGTACACTACAGTGACATTTAATATTAAATATTTCTGGAGAGAAGCAGGATAGGTATCATTAGTGACAGCATATAGTGTAATGATAGGTATCTGATGATAATAATCCATAGCAAAAGCAGTTCCCAGAACACACATTGTACTCTGGCACTGCAGCGAGGTGGGTGATATACTAATATACTTTCTGGCTTTAAAAACTTGTATTGTGTTTTGCATTCATAGACTACTCAGAGATTTGTTCTGTGCACTCCGAGGAGCTACCTGCAGCTATTTTTCAGAACAGCTAATATGCCAGCAGCTGGCTAATGGGAAACAACAAAAGTAGAAAATTAGGGAAACCAGATACAAAATGCTAATTTTCATTGTCACAATGCCCTTTTCATATTTCATTTTATTATCTCTCTCACCTCTATCCATACATCTAACAATGTTTCCTCAAAGACAGTATTTTTAAGTATATGAGAATAATCATTGGAAAGAGGCATTATAAACGATGATTTAAATGATAAACCTGGAATCTATTGAGCAGGAAAGTGGAGGGCATGGTCAGTTCTGTAGCCGCTTTGCCTCTGGCACTGTTATTGCCTGAAGTTCCAATGTTTTCTAATGGGGCATGCAGAGATGGATTGTCCTGGAACACAAAACATATCTATGTCTAAATCAGATATTAGGGGAAAGCCTGAGAGGAGTGAGATTCTGGGAACAAAGGCTTAGCCACGCCTCTGCAGTCTCTAGCCAACATTAAAGCTTGTTTGGCTGTTTGGTGATAAGCATGGATAAAGCCATTTTGCAGAAGCAGGAGACTAAATGTCAGTAAGTGTTGGAGGGTGGCTGACATCTTATCAGTCTCTTCTACCATGGAGGCGAAGGCTTTTTGCGGCAATCTAGCAGGCATCATTACTGAACACGCACACAGGCTTGAGCACTTAAAGTGAAAATGCTCTGATCCCACAGAACAAATAAAGTCAGAAAAGGATCAGCAGTCAATATGGGTCTTAGGCTCTGTGTTCGACCACGAAAAAGGGTCTCCTGGCAAGAGAAACATTAGCTCATGAGGGCCCTCTCACACCACAGGAGCACAAGACAAATTATGGTAATGCAAGTGGCATGCTGCTATTAGACCCCCAGATTTGCTTACTTCATTTTACAATGAGAGCCATGTGCTGTCTTGTCACGCTTGAGTAGTAGGGGGCTTGCTATGTGAATTCTGCTAAAGAAAACAGCCAAACCTTGCAAACTGCTTTGAAAACCTTGTTTGGCTCTTGCTGACAGACTTAGTGAACGACAACATGAATGCAAACTCAGATTCCTTTTATACTGGGCAGTTTATGGGGGTCGATTTGGGTCCAGACTTCAGCATGGTGGATTTGTTCTATAGTTCTATCATACAAAACCCTGTAGAAATCTGATCTTTTCCTGTATAATTTCAGCCTGCTTCCAAAAAGTGGATCACACACACAACAGTGGTTTTCCACTTACTATCCACTCAGTTGGGCACATCTTACCTGTTAGTCCATGTTATAGAGTTAGAGTTATTAATGGTAGTTCATTTAATGCTGTCTTCATACAGTTAGTTGCCATTTTCTGGCCTGCAAACTACAAAGCGAACCTACATGGCAAGTGGAGCTGATAGGTAGGTGTACCTAATGGGTTAAGTGGCTCTTCTATGCACGCAAGTCAAAAGGCAAGACGAAATGGCTATATGCACTGGAAGTACATTAAATAACAACAGCAAAAGTATCGGAATACGTTTCTCATAATTTTACCATTTCGTAAATCAGAACAACTCCATTAAAAAATTAAGAATGAACTTGTTGTTTTGAGGTGTTTGGGACAGGGAACATAAAGGCTGAAAGTGTGGAGAAAACAGAATTTCTCATGATCTAGGGCATACCAAACACTAGTACACTTGAGCACTTACTGAAGATAAGTCCCTAATACGAGCAGACCATCACCAGAGGGGAAAACCCTCATATGGTGATGTCTGTCACTCAGTTATTGATGGCATAATCTAAAACTTTTTAATCATTCTTTTGTGCAAGATAGCTTTTTGTCCAGTTTTTACCGTGTGTGCTATACTGAATCCGTTCAAGTCTTACCTTTGGCTGCTACAGCAAGGTCAAATCCTTTCCAGGCATGCTTTTATCAGACCTGAAAGAAGAAAGGAGAAAAAAGACAGCAAACAGAGCTTTTATCCAAGTTCATCTCATAGGGCTTTCTGAAATTCCTGCTGCATAAAATATGTCTAGAGGCTCACTCCATCCATTTAAATACCATATACTTCTCTTCATTGGAATTCAGTTCCAGCAACCCAGAGACAGTGTTACACTTGCATATGCATGTAATCTACAAGACCCAAAAAACAAATAGAGATGAGGACTAGCAGATGAGAGAAGAGAAGAACTTGGCCGAGAACTTGGCCTATGTTAGTGACACCAACTGCGTCTGTAGCAATTCATAAACAACCCACTCCAAACCGATAGGCATAACAAATGGGTGAATATTGATGAAGTGTAGTCTCTGTGCTATTGAGAGGCACTCAACACAGAGCTGTTCCATCTGTCACATCTGTTAAGAAGTGATCATAGTAAAGGCCACGCGGGCAGAATGAATAAAGATCATTCAGCTGCATTGCCCTGCACGCACACACAAACACTGCCAACATACTAAAGGGTAAAAAAAAAAAAAAACATAAAAATTATTAACATAATTTTCTCTGTTAGAATTTTCCTATAATTTTTATCCCCAGTTTCACCATGACCAATTACAGACTCTAGCTGTGCTCCCCAAATTGCACAATACTATGAATGCAAGGGAGGGTAAAGGATAGCATATGCTCCCTTATACATATAAGTTATTGGACAGTTCAGCCAGGGCCAGTGCATACCATTCTTCTGCTTTAGGTGAATATTTAGCAAACAGATAATCTCCCATACAACTCTTTGCATAGTCACTCTATCACCTCGTTCCAAGTATGGCACTTTATACCAAAGCTGTATCCAGAAAAACCCCACAAAAAGTTTCTTGCTGTTTATGTGAAATGACGCTTTACTGTATGGAGTAGTAAATGCATATAATGTGATGCTGAATACTTTCTCTGTAAGCTAAGCTGGCTAGCAAACATTGATTGGGCTGTTAGTAATTAGGCAAACTCCATTCTTCTGTTTAATCTGAATGCATATTCTGTGTTCATATAGTGAGGTTTAATCCTCTACTTTCCTCCTTCTGACAGGAGCTGTGCAGATTGCAGGGCATTTATTGAAAAGTGCAGTGGGTAATGACTGTTAGAAAGTGTCTGTTTTTAATTGATGTCATCTGTTAATTGAATCTCATTGTTTGTTATAGTTACATTTCACATCAAATCCACTGAGTTCACAAATACTTGTTTTCCTTCACTGTTTGGTGGATAAACGGACTCATAATTCCTCCTTCACATTAATTTGTTGACAGGAAGTCAGAGCACAATTGTATTCATGTGGTGTCTCTGTGAGGTCCTGTAGGGATTGTCTCTTCATCCTCCTGCCCTCCTTCAGCTGATGGCCTCGGGACTAGTCAGAAAGCCACTTGAGTGAAGTTTCTGGAAATATCGGAGGGAGGCCTTCTACGTGTGTAAGGATGTCTCTTCATCAGGATTAAAAGAATTGAGATCACAGACTTTTTTCCCCCCTTCTGTCTGTAAAAGAACTCCTCATTGCATTTCCTATTTAAACCATTTTTGACAATTTTTCCTACAACATGTACATTGTCAGGGATGTATAAACATATAAAAAAATGTATAAAAAAAACAAAAAGTTTAATATACCATGAAACACAACAAAAAACTAACTAGAAAACAAACTGGAATTACAATGCGACACAAAAAGGAGGCAGGCACGACGACATGAAGTGACGTTAACAAACCGCGAAGAGGATATGAAACAAAGGGGTTTAAATAATCAACATAAATGAACAACACCTGGGGACGTGAAACGAGGACCAGGTGTGAGGCGGGGCGAGGGCATGGTAACACGAACACGAGGACAATGACGCGTGGCTTAAACCAAAACAAAACATGGACACGTGGAACACAAGGGGCGTGGCGAGACAACACTGTACATACATAAAGAGATTAAAAAGCAGTAAAATGTTTAAACCTTAACCATTGCTACTTAGATTTAGTTTCTTAAAATTTATATTTTGTTTAATCTCCTAAAAGAATGACATTACCATGAGTTAATGTTATGAAAGGTGTTTAATCTGATGCTTTGCATAATTTACAATCCTAAACCGCTTCTAGTTTGACAGAACAGAACAAACAAGGCCACATGGAAGGCCTGCCGAACTGCTGACCAATGCACACAAAATGCATCTTTTTGAAATCTTTCATTTCTAACGCAGCCTAATAGTAGCACCTCCTCAATTCCATGCTGCCATATAAGTGACATGATTTTTAAAAAGGGGGGTAAATAATCACTTTCACTTTCACTAATGTGATACACACTGCTAATTATCATTTTTCTGTGGCCAATTGCAAAATATTGCCAAATTACACACTGACAAATTATACTAATTATTAAATTAATTAAATATATATTTTTTTAATCTAATCTGTAATCTCTTATCTAAAGCCAGTAACAGAAGTAAAGAGATATAACAATTTCTAATGTTCAAGATCATCGTTCGCCAACAATGAACCTGATATGAAGCTATGAAAAAGGCATATTTATAAAGCTAAAGGCTGCACAGGACTCTACCTGCTATGAAAACTTTCAATGTTCATCATCCTGTATTCCAGAACTAAAGATACATTACTTAAAATGTCAAAACAAACAAACATTTACACAAAAAGAAATAGTCCCCAACAAGTTTATTTATTTTGCTCTAGTTTAAGCACTTCTAGTGATCACACTTATTTAGAATATAAAATATTATCTCTTTGATAAATATCTGCAAATTAACTTAAATGGAACTAGTGTCAGGAAAACTTGACACCCATTTTTACCAAAACAAAAAAACAACAACAAAAAAAGCTGACATGTGGACCCATCTGACAACAGCCTTTCGGTTCATCTGAGAAGAGCTCAGGCACAGAGAACTCGTCAGAGTTTCTGTACAGAGTTGATGGAAGACATCTTCCTTGTGTAATAAAGTTGCATTTCTTTTTCTCAGGTGACAATGGTTTTCTGAAGTTCTCCCAAGCTCAGGTGATTGTATTAGTCACAGCAGCCTGAAGGTTCTTTAGGTAGTGCCATTCGAAGGCTACAAGATCACACATATTGAACAACAGTTTTCAACGTTGCCCTTTAAGCACTGAGATGTCTCTGAATTAATGGAATCTTTTCACAATATTATGTACTGTAGATGTTGAAAGACATAAATTCTCTTCAACCTTACATTGAGAATCATTCCTTTTGAACTAATGATTCTCCTGCAAATTTTGACAGAAAGGGGTGAGCCATGACCCCTTCTTCCTTGCAAAGTCTGAGTTTAAAAGATGGTACTTCTATACCAAATCATGACACCTCACCTGCTATCAATTAGCCTGCTTAATGTGGAGTCTTTCAACGCAACTCTTATATTCTTTGCAATTTTTTATCCTTATTTGAACTCTGTACCAACTTTTGCTGAGTGTGTTTTAGCATCAAATTCTAAATTTGTCTACAATTACAAAATACAATAAAATTAGTCAATAAAACTATTGAAAATCTTTTCATTGTACTTTGTAAGTTAAATGAAGGCTCACATCAATTATCACATATTTTTGTATAAATTGCATTTTGGAAAATACTATTTGGAACTTTTCTAGAAACGTCGTTTGTAGTTCAATTAACTATGATTTTAAAATATTAACACATTTTTCTTCCCTCTATCATTACTGCTGTCTAAGTCGACATAAATTCAGTTATCTGTTTATAGTATAAAATATTTAACAAATATTTAATAAATATTTAAAAATATTTCGATAAAAAAATAAATATCTATGTGATGGGTTGGCCTCCTGTCCTGGGTGTACCCTGCCTTAGGCCCATAGTTAGCTGAGATTGGCTCCAACTTCCCTGCAATCCGAAATGGAAGAAGGGGTTTAGAAAATAAATGGATGAATAAATATCTAATAAAAATTTGTTTGTGACAAAAGTCATATTGCACATCAGTTTATTAACATATTAATAGTTTGTAAATAAATTAATAATTATTCTTCATTAATTAAAAAAATAATTCAAGTAATTACATTTTAATTTAATAATATTTGTTGTAATTTACCTTAACTTTTTTAATTACGGGGAAAGGCAAAGCAGCCACCAGAGGCTGCTGTGGGCTCTACAAGAAGGGAAATTTCCACTGCTGTGCTACCACACATGATTAAGTGTGTGAGCAAGCAAAAAAATGAAAAGTTATCAGTTGTAATTATTGGTCATAATTTCCAGACCCAATAATAAAAACTGCAATTTTCCATTTACTGGCAAATAATATATCAAGCTTACTAGCACAGCACAGCAATAATATTTTGATGGGTTTTAAATCAATGTTTGAATAACATGGGAGACAGGAAAACAGACTGACTCCCTTGAAGACAATAAAATCTGGAGTTTGGGAGGGGTGTCAAATCAATGGTGTTGCAACACATAAACATACACTGGGCACATCTTAAAGATACACCCCCACACTGAAAGCTGGAGGAGTAATTCAAACACTGTTTTAAATGAATCAGCCCATCTGACAATATAAGATTCAGTAATCTGTTTTACTTGAAAGCACTGTAGTCTCCTTCCAAAATATATGGCTAAAGGATGGAATGAATATGAGACGCTGAGAAACACACATAGAGGACTTGTCTTCTGTGAAAGGCACAAGCTGCCCTCATCTGAGAGGATGTTTTCTCTTTGCCTTGGAGACAAGCTAATTATGCCGCTAATTATGCATCAGATGATAAAGGGCCATATGGAGACAACAAAACATTTATCTGAACACTTCCACTTTGCCCAGAGGGCTTTTATCCAGAATGGGTGACAGATCAACTTAGCAGCTGACTAGACACTCTAAGGACATAGGAGTAGTTAAGGCTTTGGCCTCATTCAGTGGCAAAGTGCAGCTGAAATTAACATTGAGGCTTTCACCATCTTCCCAGTGTGCACCTTCTTCAAGTTTGTGAATTTATGATACAGGAATAGACAATCTTTTGCTTAGAGAAGACTTGGTCTTACTATACTATGCAACAGAGTTCTGTTTTATTTTTGTTCCTGGGTACGTGTGTTTTTCCAATCCCTAATGTCTAAAATCAATAGAAAGCGGCTATTGTCCCACAAAAACGTTGCTCCTGTGCTCAGGACAGTGACATTTTGAAATGTATCTGTTTTCAAGAACATTATCCATTCACTTTAAATGCTAAGTAGACCTCAAGAATATTCTGTCCAGAAAAGATCAAAAATTGCCTGTTGTCACTATAAATATGAAACTTTTGTGGGCTGTGATCATAAAATCAAAGTTTGTGAGGAATATAAGCATTTTTACATAGACTTTAGACATAAGCAGTTAAAACATAACACTTAGAAACCAGGAACAAAGATTGTGTAACTTGTTATTGTTCACCTCCTTGTACAGAAATATAGTGAACCAGGGCACCATAATTAAGTGTAAATCCCATCAAGTTAATGTAAAAATGCAGTATTGAAATATCTAATCAATTAATGTTCAAACACTACAAAAAATAGCATATTTATCATTTTGTTGCTGAATAACGTATACGTAGATTTCACCAGTTCACATGAAACTTGCCATGCTTCTATCTCCACAGGGCTGATACAGAATAAGATTTGTATTTCTAGATGGACATGTCCCTTTAAGCTGGTGCTTCCCAAAGAAGGGTAGGCACAAGCACTTTTGGACAAATCTCAGCAACCGTATCATCAGTTTGTATGGTGAGTTGGCCTCTAGGTAAAAAAATGACCTTAGTTCCTTACCATTCATTAGTGGAGTAGCACAAATACTGGATAACATCAATGTGAAAACCTAGCAAATCACTAGCCCATATCTTGTGATACGTTTTGTTCACAAAATGTGACATGCGGCATCACTACTACCTTCTATGAAAACTTCTATGAAAAGCCAAATTTCATGAAATTCTGTCTGAAAAAGCCCCTAAAGTGCAATTGT
Source organism: Arnoldichthys spilopterus (assembly GCA_037974385.1). Taxonomy (NCBI): domain Eukaryota; kingdom Metazoa; phylum Chordata; class Actinopteri; order Characiformes; family Lepidarchidae; genus Arnoldichthys; species Arnoldichthys spilopterus. Next base: position 21,856 of record JBBPDA010131113.1, read on the forward strand.
CATGCTTAGATTTATTGTAACTATGTATAAAATGATGTGGTGATAAACCTTTATAGAAGGCACTCTTTTCTTGAGCTGGCTTTGCAGACTATTCAGAATGGCCACTTTCCTTGGAGCCTTGTGATTTAATTGGAAGCCTTTTTGCCTTCTTGATATGAAGGAATGAATAAAAAGCAACTCAGTTTTAAAGAACATGTAGAAGATATGATCCTCGGGTCCATTACCACAGTGTGATATCTAATTACAGAAACCTCCAGAAGTGCAAGCTACCTGCAGAAAATAGCCAATTTTAAGTGCTCATTTCCTCAGGAGATTCATCCCTTAATCTGTGGGATGTACTGCTGCAGCACAGCTGAGCATCAGCATTTAGGTTCTGTAAAAAATTCTGCAGTAGAAAATTTGGATAGCTCATCTCGTTGGCACAAAATGAAGTTCCATACTACTGTCATCTTTTCATGTGACTAATATGAATTAGTGCCCTGTATTAAAATAAACACATTTTTAAATGTCATCCTAATACACAATCTGCATACATTAATTGATTTATGACATCATATATGGCGCTGTCATTACTCTGCAAAGAAATCAGGTTATGCATAACGCTATGAGAATAATTACAAATTAATAGAAAATAACACCACACCATACACTGTGGCATGTATGATCGCACTGTGTAGCAGCTAACCTTGATTTTGGACCAGAATGGCAAGAGGAAAATATGAGATTTTTAACACGAGAGAAGTCTGGAGGGGCCTGAAAAAAATCTCAGGTCACAGTAAGGACAGTGGGAGGCAGCCCGAACTGGGAGACCGAGACAGAGCGAATGAACTGAATCTGTTTTTTAACAGATTTGATTCTGCCACCACCCCCCACTCTCTCCCTCCAGAATCTGACAGCGTCTCTCCACACCCCTCCCACGCCCTCCACTAGCACCCCCTCCACTCCACACCATTACCCCTCACTCTGCACATACACAACATCCACAAGAACTCCACTCTCAGGAGGCACCACCCAGCCCCCCCTCACAGCCTCACCATCACAGAATGAAGGCGAGAAAGGCTACAGGTCCTGACGGGATTAGTGTCAGGCTGCTCAGAGACTGTCCACATCAACTCTGTGGGGTCTTTCTACACATCTTCAACCTGAGCCTCAGCCTGGAGAGAGTCCCAACCTTGTGAAAAACTTTGTGTGTGGTCCCAGTACCCAAAACCGCACACCCCAGGGAACCCATCCACTTCAGACCAGTGGCACTGATGTCTCAGCTGATGAAGTGTATGGAGAGGATTGTGCTCAACCACCTTCAAAACCAGCTGGGCAGTGAGCTGGACTCCCTACAGTTCGCTTATCGGCCAGGCATCAGTGTGGAGGACGCAGTTGTCTTTCTACTTCATTAGTCCCTCTCTCACCTGGAGCAGGCAGGGAGCACTGTGAGAGTCATGTTTTTTGACTTCTCCAGTGCTTTCAACACA
>JBBPDA010131278.1:0-23280 GCA_037974385.1 Arnoldichthys spilopterus
TTGATTGTTGCCTCTGTCCTGGAAGTCGCTTTGGATAAAAGCGTCAGCCAAATGATTAAATGTAAATGTAAATGTAATGTAAATGTATATATTATATAAATTATAATAATACTGTAAATAATATTTAAAGACTATCAAAAATAATATCTTCAAACAATTGCCAGCGGTCCAAAACTATGCCTTCATTCCATTTTAGAAAATTTATTCACATTTTCAATGAATGTTTTCAATTTATTCAGAATCTGACATGAGCTCTAGGGTCCTATTAGGTCCAGACAAATGTTTCAAGGTCTAGTTCACGGTTGCCCAGACATGCTCCTGGAGGCCCGGGGTCCAGCACAGTTTGGGAGTTTCCCTCCTCAAACGCTCTCCAAACTGTGCCGGATACCAGCCCTCCAGGAGCAGATCTACGCCTTGTCCTGCCGTAAGACATGAGCTCAGTGAACTGAGGAAGCTGAAGTTGCATTTCCACTGGATAGTAATGGCTTGACTACTCGACTCTACTCGCTTTTTCAAGGTTCCTCCCAAGGTTTCTTCTTCTGGCTTAAGGAGTTTTTTCTTGCCTCTATTATCTATAGCTTGCTCATTAGGGGCTCAGACCTGGATTCTGTAAAGCTGCTCTGTGATAACATCGCACAATGTGCACCACCTCTAAATTTAACCTATGAGGTACCTTGCTTAAGGGGATCTAGGCTGGGACCTGTGACCTTCTGCTCACATGGGCAAGTCCCTAATGAGTAGCCCACCACTGCCCATGTTTGAGTATCTACTCAGCCTGTTTGGAACCACTATGCAGGAGGTATGAACAGATTGGTCTAACAGTAAAGAGAAAAAGGGAGTTGAGTCGAGTCAAAACATGCCATGGAAAAGCGACTTAATTTACATATGAACAGTTTAATTTTATCTTCATGTTTGTTTAAGCCTGGTTTCTGAACCGGCTGTGTGGGCAGGCGTACATATGCTGTTTAAATGAACGGAATGATGGCACTATTATAAGTGTGTTTGTAAGTGTTGTCTAAGCTTTGAGACAGACTCTCTGCATGTCTGAAATCATTAACTTTCAGGCCTAGATGCATGTGGGCAGCCATTTAAATCCTATTTAAGCCTTCACAATTATCACCAGCAGTAATTACAGCCTGCTGCCATTTTCTCAGTTATACTTTAAAACAACCTGAAAAAGTCAAAAGGTCACAGAAGAATGTAAAGAATGTCAGTGTTATTCATCATGGAACTGTGCAGTGAAATGTACATTACATTACCTGATAATTCTTCACAAGGGGGGGGGCGCTATTTTGACTTTAACTGCTTTTGGGAGCATTAAAACTGAAAGTGAGGTAAACCCACACCAGCAGGATCTCACGAATGCATGCAGATTTACTCAGGCTGGTCAGAAAGTGTGAATTTCTATAGAACACGCTGCTGTAATATATAAGCGACAAGCAAATGAGGTTCAAAGTGCCATTAGAAATGAATTAAAATGCATTCAGCTGCATCTGACATCTACACATTTTTTTGTCCGAGAGATGTACATTTTATGCATTTTTGCATTATAAAACGACATATTCCCAAAGACTTCCTTTAGTCCTTCTCTAAATTCTTGGATATTTAAAAGGCTGCCCAGTATGAGACTGATGATCTTTGATTTGCACTCTACCCAGGCTATTGGAGAACTCAGAAGTTGCTTTTGCTATATGATCTTTGATGTCGGCCACCAGGGGGCACCAGTCCACTTGAGGTTTGCTGAGTAATCAGCATCCGTAGCAAGTCAGCGACAGGCATGAAGGTTAAAAGACACTTATTCCGCCAATCATGCATCTGTTTTGCTAATGGCATTTAGCAAATCTCTCTCGCTGCACGCTCCGAACGTGGCAGCATGAGTTGTGCGAGGACTGTGCCATTAAACAGGAGAAACCAGATGGTTTAGGCCACAGCGGGCACTGACGGCATTTAATTTCTCGTAGCGATCGGCGTGAATCACCGGGATGACGTACGGGTTTGGTTTAGTCTCCTAGCCGGAGAATCTGATCAATGGGCGCCACTAATGAGGCAATTATGTAGCCGCTTAAAACACAATCGCCGAGTGGCGGCAGACTGTGGAAAGAGAATGAGAGTCTATTAGGGCCGGATAGCGCTGGAGGACGAAGGACAGAGCGGGTGACGGACAAAAACACAACAGAGAGGCTGTTCAAGGCCTTGTCTCGAAGAGGAGTCTGCAACTTCTCTTGTGTTCCAATCCAAATTTGATCATTCTGCCTATCCTTAAGCTTTAGAAGCCTCATGTATCATCAGGGATAACAGACGCATGCTGTAATTGTGTCTTAATGTAAAAAAGAGAGAAAGAGAGCAGGCATCCCTTTTGAAAGAACTGCCTGGTTAGTGTGCAGGATAGGTTTTAAAGCTCTTTGCTTGTTTTTAAACCTCTAAGTGGCCTTCAAACACCTGCCCACCTCACCAAATGTCTCATTAGCCTTCACATTCAAAGCCTTTACAACAATTTCAAGCGCAGTCTATTTATGAAATGTATTCACATGTCACCAAATGAATTCAAAAGTATAAAAGCACTGGAACAAAAAGTTTTTACATTTACTGTTTGACTCTTTAAACTCAACAAAACAAAGATTCTGCACTAAAATGTGCAGAAAAACACCACCTGACCAGTCTGTAACACAACAGCTTTAACCAGTTATGTGGCTTTGCTACACTAATCACAGATGGTCAAGACATTGATCTCTGATGCAGGCATGGCAACAACCAAGCTAGCAAATCACCTGCATCCTAGCAACTAGAACTTTCGGAGACACGTCAAAGGGATCATTAATCTGCTGCCTGGCCCTGTGTGGTGCAGCATCTCCAAAAGTAGCTCAGACTGGGTTACTGAGTAAAAGCTAAAGCTCTCATTAGGTCTCATCTCCTAAAGGAGGGCTGTGCTAACAAAATCCCTCCAAAATATCTGATGTTTGGTGCATATTTGAATAGTTTTAATATAATAACATTTGAAGGGTCTTTAGGCAGACATTTAAAACATAGGTTATAAATTTAGCTTATATGAAAGATAATCATGTGACATCCATTTGATCTTTATTGTTTATCTGTTTGCATGTTGTGTTCTTACTTTTGTTGTTTTGCACCTTCTACTTCTTTATAAAGCACTATATGTATGAAGAATATTCTACCGACTATATATTTATTATTATAAAATCTGTTTATTTTTTACTCCTAGCTAATTGACAAAAATTTTTTAAAAGTGCACTATACATGTAATAATTATTTTTTATTATTATATTGTATTTATGTATTGTATTAAATTTATTATAAAACATACAAACCCCATTTCCAGACAAGCTGGGGTATTTTCCAAAATACAATAAAAACAAAAATCTGTGCTATGTTAATTTACATGAACATTTATTAGATTGGCAAAGGTACAAAGAAAAGATTTTATAGCACTGTCTTGCTGAAATAAGCATGGATGTCCATATTGTTCCAAAAACAAGCAGAAATGTGAACTTATCTGACTACAGCACACAGTCTTTTGGTCCATCTGAGATGAGCTTAGGTGCAGAGAACTGATGTTTCTGTGTAGAGCTGATGTATGGCCTTCACCTTGTGAAATTACATTTCTTGATGCAGCAATGCGCTGTGTTAAGTGACCACTGTTTTATGAAGCCCAGGTGTTTGTAACAGTAGCATGATGGCATAACGGTTTCTTAGGCAGTGCCACATGAGGGCTCAAAGATCACGTGCATTCGTGCATTGCCCTTTACACACTGAAATGTCTTTGAAGTTTCAATCTTTTTACAATATTATGTACTGTAGATGCTGAAAGATCTAAATTCTCTGCAATCTTCTCTGCAATGAGAAAAATTCCTTTTGGAACTAACTCTAACAATTCTCTCACAAATTGTGGCCTAAAGGGTGAGCCACAACCTGTCCTGGCTTTGATAGATGCTACTTTTATATTCATTACGTGACATTACATTCATACGTTATCTGCTGCCCCTTAGCTGCTCTAGTGGCATTGTCAAAACCAGTGTTAACTGAATATTCTATACACTTTTCTTTCTTAACTCTAAAACTAGTATAACATATATATATATATATATATCCCCTATCTCCAGAAAATACACAAACTGTTACTCATATTTTATTAATATGATAATATATTTATGATAATTGTAAAGGTTCGTGCTGTTCCAGGTTTCTCCTTAGTTATGTGCTTCTGTCCGTGTTTGTTTTTGGTTTTCCATGTGCTCCTTGTCTTGTGCCCTTAGCCACGCCCTAGTTCCGCCTTGTGCACTTGTCCCTGGCGTCAGGTGTTCCTTGTCTGGTGTCTCTATTTAGTCTTGTGTGTTTGTGTTTGTTGGTTATTTATCGTGCCTGTCCAGTTGATGTCACCTCGCGGTAATGACCTTGTTGACCCTGTCCTAAACACCTAATTTCCAATCATACCTTATTAAAACTTCAGGAGAGAAAGTGTTGAGTGTAGTTGTCATTTCCTGTATGTTTAAGTTAGGCTAAATAGTTTTTTAATCTTACTTTGAAAAAAGTTATGTTGTTCATCTTAATGTAAACAAACACAATTTCCCTCATATTTTAGTCACATATCAAAACAAAGGGAAAATCGTCAAAATTACAGACCTACATTACAGAGTGTAATTCATTCGGTACAAATTATTCATAATTACTACTTGCATAATGATGCAGTTAGATTTAAGCAGTGCCCCACAGTGAGCGCCGAGATTTTAAGGGTTAATCACTGCAGCCCATGGTCTAGATGGAAATGAGGAGACGTGACAGTTTGATGGATTCTTCTTTATTTTAATCTTTGGTGCTTATATCAGTGGTGCATCATTACAGGAATAGACTTTGAGAGGAATGTAGATTGAGGTGTAAGACTGCAGGCCTGGCAGTGGCGTGGAGGTTCCCCGCAGCAGGCCTTTGCCCGTGTGAATAAATGACCTGTATCGATGATTTGAAGATTCATTCACAATGAGCCGCATGTGCCCCGCTGCTCTGACACTGACTGATGAGTCTGGCATACTTTTGAGAGCGAAAAAATATATTTCAGTCTAAATTAGGTTTTAAAAATTCAATTTCTGCCCTGTCCTTGGGTATTAGCTGCGGAGGGTGTTCCAGACACTCACCGCGCGACCGCCCGTCCTGGGAATCGTTCGGCTAATCAATTCTGACATGCTAACGAAGATCAAATAATCAGTCAATAACGGCCGGTGCGATTGTTCCCCTGCCTTCCTCTAATCTGCCGTGGCAGGGCCAGAAGCACCAGACGACATAGAAGAATTCGTTGTGGGTTTCGTTGCATGAGTCACCCACAGAGCATGCTAATCACATTAAGGTGATGCTAGCACACGTAGCGTCTTGATTTCCTGTTACTAAAGGAGAGTCTGAGCCACTGCCACTTTTCAACATAAGTAATCATTAACAGCCTCTGACGCTGAAGAAAGAACAGTTAACCACCTATGAAGTCTAACAGTCTGTAATAACTGTATAATTACACACCAATGATGCATGCAACAGTGTAACTACTGCTTATGTATTCACCGTTACAGCTGAAAACTAGCAATAGCATGCTAATTAGCTTCAGTTTTTACTCTCATCTTCATTAGGAAAAACTAAATTTAATATATGTGTAATTGCATAAACTGCACTAATCACTCTGTTATAGTTATGCAGTGATTACATTAATTGTTAATGTGTAATTACACATTTATTAGAGACAAAGTGAATGAAGTTGAAGATGCTCAGCTTCATTTCAATGCATTTTTGTAATTTATAATAAGTCTAATAATACAAATAATAATAATAATAACAATAATAATTATTATTATTATAATTTATGATAATAATAATTTATAATAATTTATACATTTTTGTAATTTTTGTAAAGGAGTACATTTACTTGAGTACAGTACTTACGTACATTTTTGGAGTATTTGCACTTCAACCGACTATTGTTTTTTGGAAGATTTGGACCTTTGACCATTGACAAATCATACCTATGACCACTTGTTTTTCTGTGAAGGTTCTTATTGCATATTTCTTTGAAAGAAGCTCTGAAGCTTTGAACTGTTCTTTACTAAAGCGTAGTGGGTTGTACTGTGTTCATCACAGGAGGAAAAACGGTCACAGTAAAATAAAGCCAGGATGGAAACCAGCTGGGACATAACACTGGATGGTATGAGAAGGTACTACTGACCCGTAGTAATGCACTAAAAAAATCTGCCTTGAATGACCTAATTCAAATGTGTACATTAGTCCCCCATGACTGCAGTAAATCACACCAACATGATTACTTTATTATTTTAGTCAATGCTGTTTAACAGATTTTTTTAATACTTTAATGCCAATCTGTGTTAACACTAGGCTCTATTTAAGTGCTAACACAGAACTTTTACACCGTCTTTTAAAGAGGAAGCATGGATTTCAGCTGAAAAACGCAATGTCTGTCACAGTTCCATTGTCATTCTATAGGATCTGCTATACATTCCATAAGCTTGTGTATCGTGCCGGTATTGCCGCAGACGCGGGTGTTTTGAGAGGAGCCAAGTGCAGGGGGAAGACCCCCCTCCCCACTCGCATCAGCGAGGAGGGGAGAGCGTGTCATGAGACTAGATAAGTTGATAGGCCCTACGCCAAAAACAGGTGGAAAATAAAACGTAGAAGGAAAGGGGATGGGCAGCCGCTTTCGGGCAGGGAACAGAACCAAGAGCTGCTCGAGGCCTGCCTGCCAAAGACATGGGAGACAAGGGACAGGGAGACCCACGGACAAACACCCAAGAATTATTGGCGGGTCTGGTGTGGCCAACGCAAAAACTGCTAGCCACACCTGCAGACAAGAACTCAAAGACAACTATGCTTATAAGGGCTTTGGCCCAGGTGAAACACATAAGCACAGTGTCAGTGCATTCAGTAGGTTGTTTAAGAGACATTGAGTTCTGTAAATGCACAATTTAACAATGAATTGGTTTTAAAAGAAAATGAACATTTTAATACTTATTTTTTTTTTTCAAAGTAGCCTAGTGGTTAGAGACTTGTCCTTGTAATCAGAAGGCTGCAGCCCAGGTAGCCAGGTACCGTCCCACCACACTGCTCCCTAGGTGCTGTTGATAGCTGTCCTCTGTGTAACATGTGGATGGGTTAAATGCAGAGGTCACATTTCATTGTGGTGTTTACAACAGTCACTTTCACGCTTTCACTCCAGTATTTTAGGTCAAGTAAAAAACTGAATCAACTACTTTCACTTGTAGTTGAGTAATATTTGACCAGGTTTGCCTTAAATTTGACTCAAGTAATGGAGTTGAGTACTTTGCTATATTTGCTATACTCAAGCTAATGCATGACGAAGCCCAGATCCTTTTATGGTGATATGCATATGCAAATACACATACATCCTTAACAGGATTTCTCTGCCAAATTTCAAAGTTTCAAATCATATGCTGAGTTTAAGATACAGGAAAAATTTAACATGAAAAAAACTAAACAAAATGTGTAATAGATTTTGTGCCGGCCTCGTTTTACTCACCCTCTTATGACTATAGGTGTTCTTAGACCAAGGCAAACATTTAACAGATACAATACCATCAGTGCATAAACTACCAAACTCTGGCACACTCAGCCCCTGAATATCAGGCTCTCAGACTTTTCTGCGGTATGACAGCAGTCTTATATATTTTTTCTGTAATTAATATTACTGTACATACGTCTGAGGGAGACTGTGTGAGCAGATGTCAGATCACAGAAGGGAATTTTTCCTGGTGGTAGATCTACAATGCAAATCAATGACACCATTCTGCTTTAAAAAAGGCCCTCGGCATAATGTTTTGCCTAAAAAAAACGTGTTAAAGATCAAAGAGAGGGAAAGTTTTGTGGCATTGCGGGATTGGAGCGAAGAGCAACATGGAATGTGCGCTTGAGGTCTGGAGGTCTCTGAAGCAGTAGATAACGCCAAGGCAGGCCACTGTATATGCGAATTACACTGGCTGGCAGTATGTTACAGAATCCAGTATAGGGTGCTTTTATAGAGGGTATGCATTGAGGTCAGACTGAGTGGCAAAACATACTGCTACACGGCTGCTGTCAGTAGGAAAAACAGCAGATCAGGAGTGAAACCATTTTTTGCTTAAATTAATGGCAGGTAGACTAGACAATGATGCTTACAACTCAACCAGTGGTCCATGGACATTAACATGTGGTCAGGAATCGTTTTCCATCACATTTATATCTACTGTTTGGACACTGGGGAGCTTTGCAAAGAAAAGCCTGAAGGCACACAAAAGCCTTGATGCTTGCTTGTACTGATGGGATTTGTGGGCAAAATTAAAGTGATAAGGACGCCAGTGATTGTTCCGGCTGTATGACGACAGGTCTGTACAAATTTCTTTATTTTATAACAACAGGGCGGTGGTGGTGTAATGCTTAAGGAGTTTCCTCTGTGACCTGAAGGTCGGCGGCTCAAATCCCAGACTGGTACAAGTACCACTGAGATACCTGTGAGGAAGGTGCTGCCTGCAAGCACTGATCCCCGGGATGAGTTCATCACCAAGGTCACATTTTATTGTAGTGTGCAGCGTTGTGGTGTGTTCACAATGACAAATATTCACTTAGATTTTACATTCGTTTGGGAAACTGAATTTGTCCATATCTAACATGGCCTCTCATTACTATTATTTGTGTGGGTGACCTTGGACAGCTGCAGAGAAGATGGACCGTTTTGACAGCCCATTGTACATGTATGGCAGGACTTGGAGAGACATGCTCACTTGCAGCTGCACTGATGTTTGCAGTTATGTCCAGTAGATTTAAGGTAATACACTGTGTACTTCCTTACCATTTGCTTCAAACAACATAAGTATAGAAAATCTGCACCTCTAGACCCCTTTCTGCAGTCTGTAAAAAGACCATTTATACAGCCAATTGCATTTGTGCCATTTTAGCTGAACATTAACACTGACACTCAATTAAAGTAAGTCTTTCTGCCACTCAGGGAATGTGACCACAGTGGCCTTGCACCTATATATGTAAGGACATGCTGTGTCTATATGCTCTTTAAGATCAATAAGGTCAGCCCGTCCATGTCCTCTCACTGTTCTGCAATCTAGGCTTCAGCTGAAAGAAGATTGTGGTTTTGCTGTTGCTGCTTTAAGACTCTCGATCAGCCAAGCAGTTGACGTCACATGGCGTCCTCAGGGACATTTTTAAATCCAAGCTCAAAACACATTTTTATTGACTGGCTTTTAGTAACGGTTGACTGGTCTGTGCTGGATGAAGACTGAGAGTTTTGTGTCTTTTGTGCAAATGAGTGTGATGCAGGTGGAGAAATGTGTGGTTGGACGTATTTGTGAAAGTGACTATTTGTCATTGTCAACGTACTCCATTACACCAAGCACATCACAATGCAATGTGACCTCAGCTATCAACAGCACCCAGGGAGCAGTGCAGTGGGACCGTACCTTGCTCAAAAGGTACCTGAGAAGTAACCAGGTCGGGACTCCTGTTCACAAGGGCTTAACCACTAGGCCACCACTAGCAATCTGTTCATTAATTGTAAAGCACTTTGGTTTTAAACGTGTTATAAAAATAAAATGCACTTTAAATCTCACTGTATATTGTATTGTGTTGTGAAAATATTTATTTATTTATTTTTTTTGCTAATTATTTTCTACAAAATAAGCTCCAGGACTGTGTTGGTGGTTTACATAGTATCAAAAACATGCATAACAGTGTCCAGCTCTTCATTAAGGTGAAGCAGACTTGTGCATGTGGTTTAGGACACAGAATGACTTACTGTGTGAAAAGGAACAAAGCTTCACCACTGCAGGGAGCCATTTCAGACAACAGCAGGTGTTCATAAAGACAACACCTTAAAGAAGATCTGGATGTGGTTTGAGAGATGTTTGGTGATGTGTTTTTACAGAACTTATTTGGGCTGTTTGGTTGACTATTGAGTGAGTAGCGTTGATTAGCACTGACTCCTTAGTAGCTCCAGTTCTAAACAACAGAACAAAACTCCATACATGTCTTGGCTGACTGACTACATCGGGTTTCGATGGAAAATTGTGGCAAATTTACATTTTTCATCAAACTGCTTTAGTACATACTAAAATACTTTTAACTTTTTTCATTTGATATAAAATCTGAAAATAGAAAAAAATAATAAAAATCTTGAAGAAAGGTTTTTCTGGGTAATGGCAATAAAAAAATAAAAAAATCAGAAATTCAGCGAAATTTTGATTTGCAAACACCAAAGGTTTGAATTTGAAATAGATTGCAACCTATATTTTCCTAAGTATTTCTGCACTTGTTTCTATTAGCTAGGAGTGAGAAATACAGGCTTTTGTTATGGACAGAAATAACTGAGACTTCTAAAAGTTAAAGAAGCCATGCTTGAGTGAAACGGCGACATTTCAATGTGTAGCATAAACTGCCGCAGAGGGGGAGAAAAGAGCGGTGTGGCTGCTGATGAACCACAGTTTGTTCTCCCCTGACAGATTTGTTTACCCGTTGGCTGGAGCGATGAGGGAACAACGGCGAAGCTACAAACGATGGCATGAAAAACGAGCAGAACATCAATCAATACAGACGAGGAGATGGCTGTCATCATTTCCCCCTAAATGACTGCGCTCGCCTCGGCGAGGAAATGCTCGTAGGTGGTGAACTGCGCTCAGAATCAGAGCCAGAGAGATGAATGCGAGAGACTTGTAAGTTAATGGTCCTATATGAGAGCTATGAACATCGCTCAGTGTGTCCGCAGCCCAGCAGCGACCAAACAGCGGCAATCAAACATGCAGACAGCATGGCTCATGAAGGGACATGCTGTAACTATTCTACAAGTCCAGTCAGTCCATGCATGAATTTTCCAGATGAAACAAAGGATGTGATTTTTAACAAGGTAGAACCCGTCACATCAAACCCAAACAATATCCATTAAGCTAATAGTTTGCGGTTCTTCTCGGGCATGAAAAGGCTACACTGTAAGAGAAGCAAGACAGTAGAATTTGACAAAATATGGCGTCCATTATTTATTTGAGTTAAATAAAGTCAACCAAGCCAACACATGCCTTTCTTTACCCATGGATTCATTGGGGCTCACTTTTCAAACTGAGCTATTGCTAATACAGCTAATGTTACAAGTAAGTGGTGGGCAGTGGAGGCATAGTGGCTAGGACACTGCCTTTGGGACCTGAAGGTCGCAGGTTCGAGTCCCAGCCCAGGCACTACTGAGTTACCCTTGAGCAAGGTAACGTCCCGCTACACAGCTCTCCGGGTGCCGTTGGTGGCTGCCTGCTGCTCCACGTGTGCACATGTGATGGTTTAAATGCAGAGGTCACATTTCGTTGTAGTGCTTGAGTGTGTTCACAATGACAAAGAGTCACTTTCACTTTTGCAAATGTATGTTATACCAAGCAAGTGCAATGATAACCTTCACTTATGGGAAATAAGCCTTTATAAATGTTTGCAGAAATCCGAGGTCTGTTAGTAAACAGTCATATCTGGGAGACAATCCATCATTCAGAGATAAAAAAACAACAAACTAGCAGCAGAAACCAGTGTTGATGTGCTATGGAGGTCAACTGAGGAAGAACTGTTTGATGCAGAAAACCTGATTTATATGGAGCTGTTGCTCATCTGAATAAAAGGGCAACGACAAAACTTAGTTCTTATCAGATTTGCTGTATGTCGGCACCAGGTTATAGCATTAACAGCCGAGCAACATTTTACAGTTGAGCACACTTTACAGTGACTCCTTGAACTTCAGCTTCCCCTCAAAGAAAATCCCTTTTTCCCTCAAAAGAAAAAAAAAATATGACAATGTCTTGCAGACGCAACGTGGGGGGCACTTACTTATAGTGGAATACAAACAAGATACCAGGTACCATAAAGCAAACAGAGTCAAATCAAGCTGAAACCCTTTACTTGAACTGGAAAATTAATGTCTCCTTCGTGATTAAACTCTCTCACAAGACGCCTGTAAAATAGCAACAAGGCATGCGAGTGGCCTAGTGGTGAAACCTTGCCCTTGTGAACTGAAGATCGCGTTCAAGGTTCAAGTCCCGGCCCTGTTTATAGCTCCCCGCTGCTCCACATGTGCACGTGTGATGGGTTAAACGCAGAGGTCACATTTCGTTGTGGTGCTTATGTGTGTTCAAAATGACAAATAGTCACTTTCACGCAAGTTTCTGTTGGATTCTATTTCCTACAAATTCAGATATTCCTCTTGGTCATATGATCATAGAAAACTAAAGGCTGAATTGCGAATAAGAAGCAATGCTTAATAGCAGTAACTGACAACGTAGAAGCTGCTTTAATCAACCTGCTGGATCCCCCTGCACGATCAGTCACATCATAATACATCTTATGCTGCTACATCTGTACACCTGGCAATCTGTGTGAAAACTGGATTTGAGAATCTTATTTACCCCGCTGTGCGACGCCAGGTTCAAATCTGATTAGAAATGATCTGATTATTGTGTTCACACAAAGCTGAACAAACCACATTTGACAGAAAATCCGATTTTCTGTGACACTTTAATGTTGTAATGTGAACCTAAATGTGATGCACATCTGATTTTTTTTCAGACCTGTGTGAGAACAAAACTCTTTCTGCAGGCCACGGTTACTATAGGACTATGGTCAAACCTATACCACAGACAGTCACGTTCAACCTATAGATTGTGGGGGTTATTTGGCCTTTGGCTGTATGTTTTTTAATCACAAACTTCTGATACATTTTAATGTATTTATATTTCATGTAGATACACTTAAATTTGACAAATATTGTTGCAATAATTATTGGCAAAAATAAAACATTTAGGCAAAATGGATGAGGAACATAACTGATCAGCTAATCAGTTTCAGTGCATGGGGTTCATCGAAATGGCTACAAATGGAAAAAGTCAGATTTTTTTTATGCAGACAATCTCAATTTGTTCGTGTTGTTTAAGGAGATCTCACTAATGGATAGAATTAACCCTTTAATGGCTACAACAAAAAGCATGTTTGCAATGTTTTTCTTTTATTTTATATATATATATATATATATAAAATTTATTATTTTTTTATTTTTTATTTCAACATTGTTTTTTTATTATTATTTATTTATATTTATTTATATGCCTCAATCCTCAATCCAACAGTCAAGATTTTTAATTAACTCTGAATACATAAACAATTACAATTCTTATTTTCTATTGATTAAATAGAATTCTAAATTCCTCATAAAAAATCTATAAAACGTCCTCATATGTTTGTTAGTGCAACAGAATTACCTGCAACAACCAGCCTTTATCTGACATCTGGTGAGGAATCTCACTTAAAAGTTCTGCTAATGAAAGACGCAGTGAAATCCAGTGGATTTTGTTTATCATAACTGACCAAAACCAAGTGGTAGAGATGGAACAATCAGGTTAAGCTCCGCACATGGGTTAATAAAACACAGGGACTCGAGATGTGCTCAACCAAATAACTGACCGGATCACTAAAGGGTTAACTGCGACTAAATTGGAAAGATCAGATTAATCAACTTTATATCATTGCAGTGCATATGATATCGTCAGCTTCAGAACGACTGATGACATTCATTAGAAGTTGCTGTGCACTGCTGGGCTGCCTTTCGACGTTCGTTTCCTCCTCCTTTATGATGATTCCTGTCTGGAGAAGTTGTCGCTGGCTCAGCTCTACGAGAGCTGGGGAGTGGGGTGTAAAACCTCTCCCCAGGAGTGTTCTCCCATCTGTGCTTTCTAAAGATCAAGAACAAGCGGTCTGATTGGAGGAGACAGGGCAGTGGAGCTGGAATCAAATCAAAGCGCTCGATTGATCTTTTGGCTGTTAAACACCCCTGAGTGGGGCTGGATCATATGGCTGCATGCAGGTTAGACGGCACAGTCGGCGCGGAGAGTGTCAGAGCCACACAGCTCAGCTTTCATTCAGCTGAATATCACATTTA
The DNA here is from genome assembly GCA_037974385.1 of Arnoldichthys spilopterus. Taxonomy (NCBI): domain Eukaryota; kingdom Metazoa; phylum Chordata; class Actinopteri; order Characiformes; family Lepidarchidae; genus Arnoldichthys; species Arnoldichthys spilopterus. Next base: position 13,961 of record JBBPDA010131278.1, read on the forward strand.
GAAAGCAGCCAGGGCGGATTAGATTCACTGACAAGCATCCGTGTGGATCTTTTCATCATCTCGTATACTCATGTATGAAAACCATCAGGGATGTGTGTTTCTTTAGCTTTCTAAACACTTTTTAACAGCAAAACATCTAGAAATCACTATGATTACACAGAATTAAACAGTACTGCAGGATTTATGGAAAATGGCTTTTCTTGATACCTCTCCCATCAGTCCTGTGGGGCATTGTGGGCAGTGGTGGCTTAGTGGTTAGGATGCTGCCTTTGGGACCTGAAGGTCACAGGTTTCGAGTACCGGCCCGGGCACTACTGAGGTACCCTTGAGCAAGGTCCCACTTCACTGCTCCCCGGGCGCTGTTGATAACTGCCCGCTGCTCCATGTGTGCACGTGTGATGGGTTAAATGCAGAGGTCACATTTCGTTGTGGTGCTTGAGTGTGTTCACAATTACAAAGAGTCACTTCCCTTTTCTTTCCTGTGTGGTTACTACGCAAGTTACACAAGGACTTTGACTAGTGTACAAACAGGTGTCAACCTCTACATCTTGGATGAGCAGATAAAGCGAAACCTTCTGGTCATGAAAAGAAACACCATGAGAATGAACTGCAAACAGGTGAGCTTGTGTTCTCTCCTAGTTCGACACTGGCAAACGACAGTGAGGACAAGTTGACGCGGTGGCTTGTGGTACATCCCTCTGTCTGTATGTCTTGCTTAATCAGCTGACATCTCGTGAAGTGAAAGTGACTCTGTCATTGTGAACACACTCAAGCAGCACAATGAAACGTGAAACTCTGCATTTAACCCATCACACGTGCACACGTGGAGCAGCGGGCAGCTACCAACAGCGCACGGGGAGCAGTGTAGTGGGACGGTACCTTGCTCAACGGTACCTCAGTGGTTCCCCGGTAGAGACTTAAACCTGTGACCTTCGGTTCACAAGGGCAACATCCAACCACTAAGCCAACACCGCCCTCACCTCAGGTTCAAGTTTGTTGGGTCAACAGTCCAATGAAATGTGAGAGGAACCAGTAAACCCGGCGGCAAGAACTGATCATTTTTAGAATGAATAAAAAAAAAATAATAATAATAAAAAAATATATATATATATAAACATATATGGGCAGTGATGACTTAGTGGTTAGGACATGTCGTTGGGACATGAAGGTCCTGGTTTGAGTCCCGGCCCAGGCACTACTGAGGTACCCTTGAGTAAGGTACCGTCCCTCTACACTGCTCCCGGACGCTGTTGGTAGCTGCCCGCTGCTCCACTTGTGCATGTGTGATGGGTTAAATGCAGAGGTCACATTTCGTTGTGGTGCTTGAGTGTGTTCACAATGACAAATAGTCACTTCACTTTATAAAAGGAGCATAGAAAGGGCTTGATCCTCAGGCTAAGGGAATGTATACTAATGAGCACATTAGTCTGTGTGAGGTACGAGACTTTGTGTAAAGTGCGATGTATGAAAGCGACTAACGTGAACAGCAATATTGCACAATAGATGCAGGAACACTGAGCAGAGTGCAAGGCAGAGAGTACTCCTGGTCTGTCTATGGCTTACTTGCCTGCCAGCCACTTCCAGGACTGTGTTGTGTGTCTCTGTGCCTGAAGAAAGCAAGAGTGGAAAACAGCTATTCATTAAGTTAGATCAACCCCAGAGGGCGGAGTATTTATAGCTTGGAAAGAGAACAGGTTGCTTAAGCCTGTTCTGTATAGGCCGACTTATTCTTAGACCGACAGATGGAACAAAATGTCTCAAAGGATTGTAGTGATAGCACTGTGGCGTCAGGTGTGAACATGTGGAAATAGCAAATGGTTTACATGGATTACAGATCAGGTAGAATGGTCCCCTAGCAGAATTTTTCTCGTAGCCCAGGAAGGTTAGGGGTCAAATCTCCATAGATCACTACATGAATGGGACGAATGAACATGTGCTGCATCCAATCTGGGATCTCCCTTCTTCTTGCACTAGTCATTGGAGGCACTAAACCCATAGACCATCCCTGGTGCATCAGGTGGGAGGTGGAAGAGTGGTGCTTCACACTGATCCCACTGTCTGAGCCTGGTTTACTGATGTGTAGGACAACAATACAGGCAGTTATACACCGATAAACACACCGCGTAGACGGAAGGTGTGTGTGAGTGGTCTGTCATGGTCAGTGGTGTGAAGTGCACTTCACATCAGCAGGGTCTTGCCATCATTACAAAAAAAAAAAAAACCCAAATGCACTCCAGCCGCATCCGTTTCCACCTCTCGCTCAGCTAATGCTGTCATACACTCTCCATTCTTACCCAGTGGAAATACACAGTGTATGATATGAATGCAGAGCGTGTAGATGTATACAAATGTATTGAACTGCGCCAACAATGGAATAAGCCATTTTAATAATATTGTGTATTCTGTTTTAAACTCCAAGCAAAAATACTATCAAGGTCATTTTTTTAATTGAAAAAAAGCTGTTTGGCTGAATTTTTGTGCTAGAAATATTCAATGTTCTCAATAAAGTCAGAAATAAAAAAAATTCCATTTTCAAATTGACAAGAGATCAAGACTTAACCTGAAGAGGGCAGAAGTTCACCTATAGGTTCATACCTACCTGAACATAAGCCCATCAGCCAAAACATTATGAGAGGTAAAGTTAATATGATTGACTGGTTATTTCATTACAATGGCACCTGTCAGCGGGGTGGGATATATTTGGCAGAAAGCAAACAGTCAGTTCTTAAAGTTGATGTGCTAGAAGCAGGAAAAATGGCCTGAGCCACTTTGACAAGAGCCTTATTGTGATGGCTACATGGGACAGAGCATCTCCAAAATGGCACCTCTTATGGAGTGTTTCTGGTGTCCAGATGTTAGTAATTTCAGCCCTGATACTTTGAGCTTTTGACAGTTGCAAACTGAACCAACCAACATTCATTCTAATAGTAATAAAAAAGGCTTAAAAATCAGGAAATATTTCACATTCCTGTTTTATATGTGTTTATTTTCTATTTTTCAAAAGAAACAATAGCCTCAGTGTGCAGTTTGTGCCGTTTCCGTGTAAGGTTTTCTTTCAAGCCAAGATGAATCACATGTCCTAAACACACGGACGCATTAACACTAACATTCGATTTCAGTCGCAACAATATCGCAGTAGGGATTAAATTTAAGATTTTTTTTTTCCTCATAGATGCCATTACTGGTTTAGCTCTTTGGTCCAATTCTTAATCAAGTCTCTTATGAATTCTTGATCAATTTTCTGTGTGGAACAAAAGGCCTAAACTGTAACGTTCGGTGGATCCCAAAATAAATATTTGGACACAAGTGCAAGTAAATTGAAGATTTTAATTAAAGAGTTCAGGTCGTTGGAAAAGAGATCAAAATACACGGTGAACAAGAGTATCAGAGGTAAAGCAGAATCACGATCTAGGTCCAGGCAAAAATAATCAAAAGGCAGGGCAAACAGGTACAATAAAGGTGAGGCAAAAACGTGGTCCAGAGACAATGCAAAGGTCAAGAAATCAGCAAACAGGAATGACAAGGGCTAGGCAAACGGGGTAATCCAAAAAAACACAGCAAGAGTCAAAAAACAGGTAATCAATAACAAACAATAGCGCTCAGAATCGACGATAGACTTACAAAACCTCGCAACACAGTGCAGGTCTCTCTGTCTTTTGTAAGCCTGTCCTGATGTCCTAAAACGAGTACCACCTGGGAGGGGCGTGGCTTAGCCAGTTAGTATTCTGGAGATGTGGACCGTTCACGACCACCAGAGGGAGCCAAAGCTCCCCTTACATAAACAGGTTTTGAGCATCAACGCAGAAGCTTCATTATCTCAGAGTCTGAACACAGTGTCGAATATCTGCATAATCTAATGACATAAGAACATGTTCAAATAATTCCTTTTCTTAACAAAAAACATACGTTTTGCAGAAACAGATATCTAAAACCTAAAACCAAGAGAGCATGCCGTGGCTGAAGAGCTGCAGCCATGTTGCATCACATGACCTGAGTGCTGCATGCTGATTTGGTTGTAAAACTAATAAATTGTTCACGATCACTACTGGTGTTTGTTGTTTTCAGCTGTAAAAAAAAACGGTCTTGCAATGCTTGAAGAAAAATGTAAAGCTTAACTCAATGCTTTAATCGATCGAATCAATCAGCTGTAGCCTCAGACTTATCTGCTGCAACAAAATGGACCAAATGAGAATATTTGTACAGCACTAGTTTTCATTCATTTACATTTAATTCATTTGGCTGACGCTTTTATCCAAAGCGACTTTCAAGACGTAGAGCAGTGTAGTGGGACGATACCTTGTTCAAGGGTACCTCAGTAATGCCCGGGCCGGGACTTGAACCTGCTACCTTCAGGTCCCAAGGGCAATGTCCTAACCACTAGGCCTCCACTGACACAATTCAGAAGAAAGACTTATTTTCAAGAAAGAAAACAGGTTCTCTTGGTCAAAGTAAAAATGCCTACCTGCATGGCACTAATGTTATCAGGATATTTACCCTTGGTAACGGACGTGCTGCTCGGTTGGGAAGCAGTGGCAAGAGTTTCAAATTCTCAGCATTTGTGGTATTTTAGTCCATTCTGCTAACAGCTCTTTCAGTAAATGATATTTCTACTCTTACTTTAAAAGGCCATTTTACAGACATTGGGCTCCATTCACCAAGATCTTCCCAAGTTTTTTCTCAAATTTGTTTTACAGAAGGTTCCTAGTTTCTAGTTGCAGTCATAACATGTTAATCCGCAGACGTTTCACAGCCCGTGTTGGATGATGGATCCCACTGTCCCTGTCAAGCATGTACCAGTTGTTCCTAATTAGCGTAGGCCTAGGGTGCAGAAACAGGCTGGCGCTGGCCCTGTAAATAGCAGAATCAGTCACTAGATACTTTCTGAACAGAGGAACTTTTTCATAGCTTAGAACTATTGGAGGAAGTTCCCCCTTTTTGTGTGTCTGCACTGCAAGTACTGAGGATGAGTAAAGTTCTTAACACATTGGTTTCAGGAACTTCTTTCCTGTTTTCATCTTGTCACAGAAAACACCAGAACCAGGCCTCCTCCTTATTCTAGTATGTGGTTGCTGTACCAGCCCTTTGCCAGCTTACATCACTGCAGCATTCCTGCTGGAGGTGCAAAGGTGTGTAGTTCTCAGGGGAGATCCCCAGTGGTGAGCTTTTCTCAAAACATCCCTGACTCATAAGCTACTTAACCTTTTCATAATGTGTCACTCTAAACATGCCACCCTAGCGGCATAAGCCATGCCACTGTAAACATGCCATCCTAGCAGCATAGGCCATGCCACTTTAAACATGCCACCCTAGCGGCATAAGCCATGCCACTTTAAACATGCCACCCTAGCGGCATAAGCCATGCCACTTCAAACATGCCACCCGAGCAGCATAAGCCATGTCACTGGTTTCCAATATTTGTCACTTTAGGCAAAAACATGTCACTTGACTCCAGTGCTATGTCACTTTAGGCAAGAACACCTTGGTTTCTGTCACTCGAATATTATGTGCCACTTGTCACTTTGTATTGTTGTATACCTTGTTTGTATATAATTTGCTCAATTCCTGTTGCACTGGCATCATTCTATGCAACATCGACATTACTTGTATGTAACAGTTAGATTTTAATTTCCAAGTCACTATGGCAGCACTTTACAGCCTCTATATACTTAATGTTATTTGCACAGTCTGTACAGTGTAGCATTTGCATGAACCCAAGTACATATCCATCCATCCATCCATCCATCCATCCATCCATCCATCCATCCATCCATCCATCCATCCATCCATCTACTTGGTCCAAAGGCACCTATTGAATACTGTGTGGTATGGTTCCCAAGTAACATAACTGTTGTAAACTATTGTTTTTATATTAAAAGACCATAATGCTTCACAAAAGAGTAAAAATAATTATTAAATATCATATATGACAGAAACACTATTATTTTACACAAAATTTTCACTACTTAAACTTATAGTATAGTAAGTGTAATAGTGTGCTCTTGGGTGTGTTCAGATTCTGTCCAAATCAAAGAGCAAGTCCCACATCAGAAAACATGGGTAAATGTCAGAATGAAGCCTATTGTGAGTAGCACTGCCTTCTTTGTGAAATGACGCCCCACTTTGTACTGTTCTTCTCCACTATGACCCCAGTTTCCAGCACTGTGATGTCATGACTCATGAGTTTTAAGAAGGATCTGGTACTGGTTCTTACCTGGAACCGCTTCTCGATTCCAACCCCTACCCTTGAGTCAACAAAAACAGGTAACATTTCTTATTTATTTCATCATTTGTTTTAGCTTCAAGGGTGAGTCCCTTATCTAATGTTCTTCTGCAGTGAATTGTCCCAAGTGTCGGAGTTACTACAGGCTTTGTTGTTTGAGGCCTCCCAAGGTCCCCTAGCGTAAGACCCTTCATGTATTGGCCCCAATAACCCAGTCAGTAGTCCATCGCTAGAGTTGGGGATTTACTCCCCTAATATTTGCCCATTTTAAATTTCGAGACTGATTGTCCTCTGCTTTGTTGAAGCGACTCAGGATAAACAGAGAATGACAGCAGGACTCCCAGCATGGGTAGAGATAAGATCGAAATTCTCCTGCGGCCAGAAAAAAGGCACTATCACAAGCTCTTCACATTTACAGCCGACTATTGTGTCTGTCCACACCTTCTCAGAGATACAATTTCTTAGGAAGATTACGCATGTTTCTCCACCAGGCAGTGTGCTACAGTAATAATCTGTTATCACTCATATGTTTTCACTTCCACTGTCAAGTGAACTACTCTATACTATGCTGTACTCATTTCATATTGGTTACCTTTCTTACCAGGGTATAATAACACAATTAGTGCTCAAAAATAAAGATATAAGTTACTCATGATAACTGAAATAAACAGTACGTCTGTCCATCAATGGGTGTTTCACTGAGCAACGTGTTCGAACCTTCTGCACTAGAAAATGGAGCTGGGCTTTTACCACTGACCATCAACCCAGTACAGGAGAGTCCAGTATGGTTTTCAGGCACTGATCAAGACTGATAATAATAGGACCTAATGGTTCTCATGGGTCGGTGGTTCTGGTCCTTGCCCTGAAAGTCCTGAAAATCCAATAATCCAAGTTTTAGGCCTTAAAACCTCTTAATTTGGACAGGTGCCCAAAAGAACCGAATTATTAAGTTAATATGTTACCTTGTGTGCGCACTGCACGAAAGGGCAAGAAAATGCTCAAATTAGGAAGTATAAAGACAATGTCAGGCAAGACGTCAGAACCCAATATTGTTCTGAATTAGCCTCCTACATTACTCTGGCATACAGTTCTTTGTAGTTATGTACAGTTGAATGTGATTAAATTCATGTCATTTGTAGGCAATTCTCTGATTTTCCTTCAAATCCACTGTATTTTTGTCAGTATGAACATGAAAAAGGTTTAAACTGCAATCAAAATGGTCTTAAAAAGGTCTTAAAAGTCTTAAATTATTAAAGGCCTGCAGAAACCCTGAGGGTGTTCTCCTCTGTCTTTGGTAACACCCGTGATTGAAGCTAATGACAGCTAAGTGACATTAAGGCAGCACCTCTTCCCGGGACGTCTGTGCTTATTTCATCAGGCCAATGTCAGACCACATTCTGTGCAGGCTACAGCAGCATGGCTTCATAGACACAGTGTGCTTGACTAGTCTGATGTCAGAGCAGATCTGTCTCTAATTGAAAATGTATGGCACATCCTGAAGAGAAGGTGATGGTGACCACAGACTGTTGAGCAGCTGAAATCTTGTTCATCAATCAAATTTTCAATCGGAAAACTACTACACTTAATCTCCTCAGTTCCAAAATAATGAGAAAGTGTTATTAAATGTAAAGGTAATGTAAGACAATGGCTTCATCCTAGTGAAATATGAATCAGTGTCTTTATTATTATTTATAACCTTGACGCATTAAAAATCCTTCTGATATGGCGAAAATATGGTGGCAGCTCCCGGGATCACACTCTGACTGAAGAATCATGGGAAGGATCCAGTCCTAAACGAACAGCATAAGTGCAATAAGGATATTTTCTTTTCGCTGATCAGGATTTCGGCAGAAACTGACACCACAAAAAAGCTGAATGTAACATTTTTTGAGGCCATCCAAACATGCACCCGAACGAAAGGGAGTCGTGAAATCCTGTGTGGATATTCTGATTCAAAAACACTTGATTCAGAAGTTCGTGTGGACAGGGCCTAATCCATTCTTGCTTAATAATAATAATAATAATAATAATAATAATAATAATAATAATAATAATAATAATCATATTATATTAAAAATTTACATTTATTTATTTTATTAAGTGTTTCATATGAAAACAGATCATAATTAATTAATTAATTCATTCATTCAATATCCAAACCACATCCCTGTCATCTGGATTATTATTATTAATAATAATAATCATAATCTTATTTAAAAAATACAATTGTTTCTCATTTCTTTACTACTTTATTGCAAAGAAATGACATTCACCAAGTGCTTCATATAAAAACAGATAATTCATTCAATCAATCATTCAATCATTCAATATCAAAACCACATCCATTTTGTGTAATGGTAATAATAATAATAATAATAATAATAATAAAAGCTGAAGACCAGCAAAAAGTGCATTACAATAATTAAGTCTGCTTGAGATGTGAGGCATGAATCAGGTTTTTAGCATCTTTCTGATTCAGAAGTGGCTCAGTTCACCGTTGCAGACCTTTATGTGAATGTGTGCGCAGAACAGGGCAGTACTTCATTGCCTGTCAGCCAAAAGGGATAAGCTCACTAGCCAGCAAGAAGTCTGAGAAAGCTGAACTGCAGGTTCTGTTTGGGTTGTTTCTTGTGTTTGTTTGTGCAGAGGGAAAAAAGCGTAATGTATTGTGTGTGTCAGAAAATATCTCTGATAATTTACACCCATTTTAATCTTAGCCAATCAGATTTCAGAACCCAAAATGTACATTTTATGATATAGATGGTATCCCTGGTGCTCTGCGTTTAGAGCTATGTCCAAGAAGCTATGTTCCTCTACCCAGTGCCATCACGTTGGAGACAATTCCGTCCTTTCTACACTGAAATCAAATCCCCTGATTGCTGCCATCAGCAAAGCGGCTGCTGGACAACAACAGTACTCACTGCTGATCCACTTCGCATCGGGGTCATGAACTCTGAAGTCTTTCTTGAAGATGTCATCCACTGTCAATTTTCCCTTTAGCGCCAGGCTGTCGTCTTCACCTGCCAGGAGAGAGAGAAAGAGAGAGAGAGAGAGAGAGAGAGAGAGAGAGAGAGAGAGAGAGGGAGAGAGAGAGAGAGAG
>JBBPDA010131353.1:0-23267 GCA_037974385.1 Arnoldichthys spilopterus
ATTTCCCCAATAGGGGATAAATAAAGTTCTATTCTATTCTATTCTATTCTATTCTATTCTATTCTATTCTATTCTATAAACTGCAAGTTCTTAGGAGTCAGTGGTCTAAAATCATTGAGGTCCAACTTCATCTCTCTGATTCTGCTTGAAATCCTAGATTGTTTGTAATAAGTTACCTGTAACCTTACAGGTCCTGCCAGCTTCTTGTATGAACAAGCCCGGTACAGCTTCCTCTTTAAGCCTGACAGTGTGATAGTTTGTCATAGGACTGAGTAAGTAAGTCAAGAGTAAGTTGAATGAGTTCATTAGTTTTCCCACAAGGTGGCGACTTTGTTGAACTCTGTGCTTGTTGAAAGTTGTGATTTCCCACTCCTGTCCTTCTGCAGTTCGGGGTTTCCCCTGCTCATGAATCTCACTGACTCAAAGAACTGTATGGTGGAGTTGGTGGGGAGTTAATTTGATGAGCTATATAAAGGCTAAAATTCAGTACAAATATTCTGTCATATTATTTTCAACCACAACAATTCTGTTTTTAGTGAAACAACAGACACCAATAGTATCTGGCATTAAAATAATTTGGCCTGCTTGGCATCTCCACTATTACCATTTCACAATGCACATTTAAAAATAACTGCGTAATCCATGTTTGAAATGTAGGCAACATTCTAGAGAGGTTTGATGTGAAATGGTGCACTGTAGAGAAACTTATTAGCTCAGGATTTCTTCACAATGGGGGTGACAGGAGCTAGGATATCCCAGTGTGTACACAGAAGTAACTGTCATGTTTTTAATATCTAAAATGACCAGAACCTACAGATGACTTGATAACTACAGAAAATGGTGAAATAAAGATAAGCCTTTGATTTGATTAAGATTTGATTATTTAATAGGAGGCCATATCATGCATTTATCTTGAATTTTATTTGTAATGCCCATTTATGACATTTATGTGGTTTATTGTACTAAAACAACAATCACACGTTTAACTCAATATCCAAAGGCAAAGTCCAAAAAACGAGCAGGGTCAAAATTATGCCAAAGAATCAGTCCAATACACACGAAAATGCTCAGTAGATCTGTTCTATGACTTTCTGTTTAATTATACATTTTCATGTCAGGCTGATCTGCTTGATAGGTATTAAATTGGAGCCCCGCACTGGATTTCTAGAGCTAGAGATACTTCCTCCCAGCCTTTGAGCTCCAGGTTCTGATTTCGGGGCCTCACACATACAATAACACAGTCACAACAAAATTACGTAGTCACACACAATCACTCAGTTCCTAAGTCATGCATTCGTCACACCATTAACCACCTCATTTCTAGCCAACTCAGCGCTTAGAATGAGGTCTCTAATGCCTACAATGTCTTGTGGTTAGAAACTGACCACTGATGAATGACACAACTGCACCATCAGATCTGTCTTCCATAGCTTTACATCTGCAATGTGGTACAACAAATTAGACATATTTAATAAAGTGGACAGTACTTGGACACTAGGTGGCAAAAATCATAATAAAAATAGGAGTACTATAGAAGTTCTGCTCAGTGATTGCAATGTTTTGTTGTTAAACACACTTCTGTTCTTTTGCTTAAAGGTCTCATACTGGGCTACAGTATCTACTGTTTTGCCAGCAGACTTAAGACTCTTTAGCAGACTGTTCAGAGGTTGTCATTTTTAAAATTGTAACTCAGAGAAAATTAATTGATAATACTACCGCTGTGCATTCTTACAAAATGGCAAGTTTTGGATGCTCTATTCGTGCCACTCTTAGGCGTGATTTAGCAGTGCTGTAAACATTTCTCACTGGTCATGATTCACTGGACAGTATAAATAATCTGAACCAAACTGAGTCCTAATTACAAACATACTACTAATTCTAACAAATGTTTGAGTGTATAGTATGTATTATTATGTGTGTCAAAGCTGAGATTCCACGAATATCCACAATACACCCTTAAAATTAAAAAGCGAGTTTCTGACTGTTGTGTTGCTGGACACCGTTTTCCCACAACGCTGTGCTGAATGGAAAGGGAGGAGTGACACCCAGCTGAAAAAAAAAAGTTTTGAAAAAATGGTTTACAACAATGCAAGGCTAGTAAATGAGGCAGTACTCTTCTACAGGGAGCATCATTGTCTTAAAACAATGTGGTAAAAGTGAATGTGGTAAAAATCTCTTCTAATATAGTTCTAAAGAAGATGTACGTTGGTGTACTGGGCATGACAACACTCCATCACTTCCTCTTAGAAGGAAACAGTGTATTATGTTAATATTTTGTGTAGTAATCTGCCAAATTGCTACCACTAAGGTTAGTACACAGTATAAACCTTACAGTATTAGGGTATAGTGTGTGATGGGGACACAGTGCCAGTAAGGAGCAATGCAACTAGAAAGGGTCTTCAAATGAGGACCTTGAAGAGCTTTTGTGGCCTGCTACCTCAAGAAAGCATAGCATCCCTCCACTGGTGCAAGTATGCCTCATTTTTTGTTTTTATGCTAGGGGAAGTTACATAAATGCAGCTGGAGATTAATTATAGTACATAATTCTATTGCATCCAGAATTTCTTCATTCAGTGTCTCACTTTCTGACTCAGATTTCCTATGTGTCCAACAGACAACTCTACTTTGAGTAAAAGGAAGATGGATATTTTTTAAAAATAAATAATATAACTTGATTTTCTAATGTCAATGATGCACAATCTACCCACGAGCCACTGTTTGTTAACAGAAAAGATGACCACAGTGTTAATGTGCAGGAAATCTTGACGTAACTCAGACAAATGAATGTCAAATACATTTTTTCTGTTTACCCCTTCTGCCTTTTTGGACCAAAGAAGAAAAGGATCATCCAGACTGTTACCAGCAACAAGTCCAAAAGCCAGGTTCTGTCATTTTAGGGGGTTGTGTCAGTTCCCTTGGCAAAGGTAACTTGCACTTCTGTGATGGCACGATCAATGCTAAAAAGTACATAGAGACTTTGGAGCACAATATGCTTCTGTCAAGAAGCAATCTTTTCCAGGGACGCCCATGCATATTATAACAAGACAATGCAAAACCACATTCTGCACACATTACAAAGTCCTGGCTGCAGAGGAAGAGGGTACGGGTACTTGACTGTCCTGACCTGTCTCCAATAGAGAATGTGTGGCTCATTTTGAAATGCAAAATGCAACAACGAAGACTGTACTGAACCCGTACTGTTGCCCACCTTAAGACTTGTTTACAAGAAGAATGGGGAAAAAAAAACTTCATCACTTGGTGTCTTCAGTTCCTAAATGTCTTTTAAGTGTTGTGAAAAGGAATGGCAACATAACAAAGTGTTTTTTTTTTCGAATGTGTTGCAGGACAAGAAAGGATGTATATTTACAAATGAAAAGTTGACCAGACAAAACATGAAATATTTTGTGTTCATATTTTCTGCAATGAAATACAAGTCAAAGTAAATTTAGAAATCACTACTTTCTTTTTTTTATTTGCGTTTTCCATACCGTTCCAACTTTTTCTGATTTGGGGTTGTAATTTGAATCATTTGAATACAACAAAGTTAATTTAAATTCAATGTAATAAGCAACACTTTAATATGAAATATTAAATCATTAAATGTGAATACTTCTGAAATTATATGATAAATATTTAACTTTTTAGGACTACAACCAAAGTCTCTGTGGCTCCAACTTTAGCTTAATTTTCTCCAGCTCCAATTTTCCTATTTCTAAATGTACCCTAATCACTTGCAGTGACAGCTCTTTGTAATGCTTTCTCATTATTTGGCTCATGCAGATGTTCTTGATTGCAGGGTTCTTTCAAGTCTTGCTGTGTGAGCCACTTTCTTGGACCCTTCCCACCTGTTGCTGACCAAATCATATGCATTAAAAACAAAGCAATAAAAAGCAAGCAATGTCCATTCCATGTTTTGCTATAGTTTATATCTCTTTTTACAACTAAAAATAATACTGAAAAAAAAAATCTCACTACAGTCAGCAAAAAGTCTCCCAAATTAAGTGCTTAATCCAGAGTAAAGAAAAGGCTAGGTTCTATAAAGCACCATGTTCATTGACTGACTGATATGGTGATGGTGAATTTTAATTTAAGAAATTGACCAGTGATGAATTGGGTAGATGGGGGCTGATAAATTAACATCGAATTGATTACAGCAGTGGTCACTAACCCTGCTCCTGGAAATCCACTTTATGAATCTGAATGTCTTTATTATGTTATTATTTTTAGAGTTGTTAAAATAGCCAAACTGAAACATGTGCATTGTTTATAATCAACGCCCAGAGGATTATTGGAATGTTTTATATTTCTGTAATAGACTTTAAGGGGAAAATGTAGACTTTACTGATGTTCCTACAGCTCTTCCTGGTCATTTCTTCTTCAGCACCTTCACCATTAGCTGCAATTGTTATTTTTTTGGATGTAATCTGCAGGTTCCTTTGATATCTCAACCTTCACTGCAAGTTCCTCCATTGCCTTCTCTCTGGCTTATTCAATTTCTTGCACTTTTTCCATCAGCTCTTTTTCTTTTACCCACTTCATTCTCAGAGCTGCCATCAGCTGGTTTCTCTCATCAGCTGCCATGAACTTTGGGAGTAGTCCCTCAGCTTCCAAGTGGAGCACCTTGTGGTCATATTGCAATCTCCTTTCTCTCTCTGGCTGTCCATCAGTTAAACAAAGTTCTTCCTTTGTTCAATTGAGCACCATCATGTTATTCTATTCTGTTTTGTCTGTCAAGCAGCTTCCCCTCTTTTTCAGTCTCCAGTTCCTTCACTACGCTCTCACCTTCACCACTAGGTGGCACACATGTTCCACTGCACCTTTTTCTTCTTCTTGGTGCATTTCACCAGCTTCTTCTGCATGTTCTCTTTCTGCTTTCCTTCACTGCCACCCACGCAGTGCTAATTTGATCATTATGATTGCATAAAAGCAAACTTTTTCTCCAGGTGGTACAAAGCTATTGTGAAGTTGTATACAGAGCAGGGAGAAGAACATGTACTGATTCTTATTTAGCTGAGGTAAATGTGCAGTGCTGATTTATGCATCACTCTGCAAGTAATGGTGTCCTCCTGTAAAATACACACCTATGCATTCATCAGTATGTTATTATTATTATTATTATTATTATTATTATTATTATTATTATTATTATTATTATTATTATTATTATTATTGTTGTTGTTGTTGCTGTTGTTGTAAATAGGGCTTAACTATGAAGTGATTTAAAGAAAACCTCTGAGGCTCAGTGGACCAGAACAGTAAGATGTGCATTATGACTTTCTAAATGTTTTTAAAACTTTGATAATGTATTAACCTTTTATTTTTAAAAAGGCAAGGAAAAAATGCTTTTTTTATGATAAATCTCAGAATAGGACCCCTTTGACAGTCATACCAAACATCTGGTAGGAGTTAAAACCTATGCTGTTAGAAGGACAATACTCTGTGTTCTTTTGTCCCCACTTCCTTCTCACTGATCTAAGCTGCCTTTAGTTTATGAAGCATACAATTAATTCATTTTTAAAAATAAAACATGTAAAAAAAGTATAAATTAAATAAAATGAAAATAAATGAAAACAAATAATAATCTATTCACAGGAAAAATGAACTGCAATTTTAGTTTACACATAAGGTCTAGAAAAATACAAAAGAGTTTTTTTTAGTAATGTATACTAAAAAGAAATGGACAAGGATGTGAAATAAATTAAATATTATTAAAACGTTTCCTGACTTTCAACACCATATGGGAAAACCTATGGAACTGTATGAAATAAGGTATAAAATGTCATAAACAATTATATATTTTTATCTAATTAACAGCTGACATGTGAACCATGTATTAGCCAGCACAACCCATTAGTGAAGACCTCAGAAATTAAAGCAGTCTGATGTGACATTTTCTTCAGAACCCTTTTGATTTCACACACTAATCCGATGACAAGAACCTAATTTTTCCTTCTCCAGTGCAAGTACACCCACATCAGTTACATTATTCTCACAGTATCATTCAAGAATGTGAATACTTTCAGGACAGAAAGTAGATTAAGTCCTGGTTCCATTGACTGGGCCACCCACACTTAGAGCAGTGACTGCTACTACTTGGGCACAGAAGTTCAAAGGCCACCAAAGCTAATAGACTTTGCATGATTGGCAGAACTATGATCAGTGTGACAAATGACCCCTTCTCAAAAATCAAAAGACAGACATCAAGGCTCTTCTCAGTTTTGGCACCTAAGTGGTGGACTGAACTTCCCCTAACTGTTAGAACCACAGAGTCCCTTACTGTTTTCAAACAACAACTGAAGACCTACCTCTTTACAGAATACATGTCCAAATGTAACAAGCACTACTGGCTTTACAAAAAAAGCCTTTTGTATGTGATGGATTTGTATCAGCTTGGGTAGAATGTTGATTGACTAGCACCTATATTGATAATCATCAGGATAAATGTCAAATCATTAAGTTTAAAGAAATAAATCACAAGTTTAGATTGCTTTAATTGGTCATCTTTGTGATTATTAGAGTGTGATAACTTCACTGTAACATTATGTGGTCTGGCTAATAAGAGTGATCTTGAGGATTTACAATCATTTCCATTAGCTAAAGTCATTTTATGGGCAAAATACCCTTAGAGTGAAGAGAAGGCAAGTGAGACTTTTTTTCAAAGATGTTTAGTTTAAAATTTGAAATAATTCAAATGGCATAAGCCTTTTACTCAGTCATTCCAAAATTAAGCTGAGTTTGTCTGCCGCAACTTAAAAATCAATGATTCGGTGACTGAGATATAACATAATATATTGCAGTCATATGGGACCAGTGTACACATGAATCAGGAAATTCAAAGCAGATTTTTTTCAGTTCAGCTGCACATGTTGAGAACTGTAAAAGGGGCTAAACTGTGCGGAGATTAAGTGAAATTTACGAGCATTAAGTAGTGATTCTCCCAAGCGATGCGACTCAGTCCAATACATATTGGATAAGATGGACTGGTGTTTGCAGAAGAACAACAGCAGTGTTTCAATGTGTAGTGGTAAATTTTCTTTAAAGTGAAAAGGCTGTTATACCAGCAAAAGTGGGGACAAATCCTTATTAAAATTCTTCAGAAAAAACTTTGGAAGCGGGTGCCTACAAACTTATAGTGCAGAAAAGGCATATCCTAAGCTGAATTATCTCTCCATTTCCATAAAGCTGGAAATTATCTTGGTCTTGCATACCTAACTCTGTAAACACAGAGAAGAGCAATTTGAAATATTTCAGAGGATATAGTACCTATAAAATCTCAATGGTTACCTTAATATAACAACATTTTATATGTTTTATAGAAGCGTTGAAAATTTCAGATGTTTGATTTCTCTCACCACAGCTGTGAACCTTCCTGTTTCTGTAAGCTTCGCTTGAACAGAGCATTTCACATCAAACCGCTCTAAATGATGAATATGAATATCAACTGCACTTACTCCAATTTTCCTTACTCTAGTAGAAGTTTTCAAATTATTCATTAATAATTACTGAAAGTTTGAGAAAAGAGCTTTCTGACATCTAAACATACTTCTCAGTCATCTGAGGTGGAGTTAGATCTTCTGATGTAAATAAGACAGTCCTCATACTACAATCAAAAACTAAAGACATGGTTTTTACTGACTGAACATTGTGCTGAAACTAATTACAGTTAATGGACTTCGTTAATAGCACTGATAGTGACATATTGTTAGCCTTTATTCAGCTGACATTTTCAATAGAGGTGCACTAAAAAAACAACAGATAATCAGTTTCACATGTGGAAGCTTTCAATAAGCTGATAGATTAGCTTTAGTCAGAACAGACACGCAGTCATTAATATCTATTACCATTGTTGTTAGACCAGGATTAAACACCTATAGAGGGGTGTCCCTCACATCCAATATGCAGATAGATAGCACTTATTATTCTCCTCAGACAGAGCTACATCACATGATAAATCAGTTACAGGGCTTTGTCTCAGCCTTTGTCTGATTATGGAAAACATGGTCTGTATTTTCCGGCCCCTGCTGCCAAGATGTGAAATGAATAAATAACAAAATTGATAGCAATAACAAAATTAATGAAGGAATCTAAATGAATTACTAAAGCTCACTTTATGACCAAACCTTTGCAAAAAAGTGCCCTGTAATCCATATTATAACAGGACACTTGTGAAGTTAGGTGCGTAAGTCAGATCCATGGGACCTGTCCATCTTTACAAGTAAAAACAAGCTTTAGTGTATCAGTTTGGAATGCATTTTTGTTGTAAATATTTTTAGACATTATGGATATTTAAGGCAACCAAAAACCTAATAATGCAACTATTTGGTAACAGTGTTATAAAACACCAAAAGCTCTGACAACTTGTGTGCACATGGTGTATGTTATCTTCATAGGAGTCCTTCTTGTTGGCTTATCTTTGTGGTTCCTTTTAGATCAATAAGAGTGGCTCATTATGCAGCTGCATTAATAAGACAGATCAGGGACATCCAATCGAAACCTGACAGAAATCCTATTGGTGCTGCATAACTTATCTCTGTGTTTTCTGCACTCATTTACACAGAAGCTCTTCTTGTGCTGATTGAAGCACCATCGTATATTTGTGTCCCTGTGCTCCAATACAAGGATCATCAATTCCAGTCCTTGGGGGCCTATGTCCAGCTAGTGGCATAGCATTAACCACCCCCTATCCAAACTAGTGTAGGCAAATCTCAAATGGCATCAACACAGGGAAGCCTCTGCACTCTAAATTCATGGCTGCTACTTCTACAGTCTGATTAGCTAAGCTGTGTTCAAGGCAGTTGATAAGCTTAACTGTGAGAAATAAAAAATGCATAGTAGAAAATTGAGTCATTATTATTTAAAAATAAAATTGTTTAATCAAAATGTGTTTATTTTAGCATATTGCAATCATTGTAATATTATTATTATTATTAATTTGTACTGTGCTTCCAGTAGCAGCCAGTTTTGCCAGCAGTGATAACCAAGTGGTTAGGGACTTGCCCTTGTGAGCAGTACTCTTTAGCAAGGTACCATTCTGCTACACTGCTCCCTGGGTGCTGTCAACAGCTGCCTACTGCTGTTTTTATGGTTTAAATGCAAAAGTTGAATTTCGTTATGGTGCACTTAGTGGTATATAGTGCACTGTGTGGTACGGTGTGATCACAGTGACAAATAGTCAAATTGTCACTTTCTTGGGTGTGCATAGGTCCTGTTCTTACCAATGGGCAGTTATTGGAACGTCTTGTTATTTGCAGTTTCTATATACTGTATGGTCTACATGGGAATGAACAGTATGCATCAAATACTATTTTCAAATATTTTAAAATATATTTCAAATATTATTTTCATACATTTCAATTGTATTTTAAAATTTGTTATAATAGTGGTCCTTTTAAAATATAGTTTGCACCTTGCACCTCCCTCTAAAAAGGAATTCTACATGTCGTTGATGTTGAAAAATCTAATATCTCTAAAAAAAATAACTTTATAGCAGAAGGAAAAAAACATTCTTAACTTTCAATATAAATTAAGGGAACAAGACGTTAGCATCATTTTGGAAAATTTTTATTGGCCTATTTATAATGCAATTAAGACACAGTGTAAATGACAGCTATGAAAATTATTTTACAAGCTCATGATGCACTGGAAAGTAATGTAAATTATTCAATATAATTTAATATTATTAAATATATGACATGTGCACATGTAATGGGTTAAATGCAGAGGTCACATTTTGTTGTGGTGCTTGAGTGTGTTCACAATGACAAATCACTTTCACTTCAAGTGGAAGTTAAGTAGAATTTAAGAACTTAAGAATGGTGGCTGAATGAGGCCCCAGTGTTTTGTTTTAACAGCAATGATGTGCAAAATGGACATTTATTTTAGTTTTTTTACAATTTCTTCTCACATTTGACAAACAGCAATATATATTCACAGTTGCTTTAAGAAAGTTCTCTTTAAAAAGCTAAAATTGATATCTGAAGAAGATAAAGAAAGAAAAACGCTGAGGTGAAGGCTAAGGAAAAGGCCATGTCTTTTAATCTTGCAAATTGAATCAATGGGCAGAGACAGAGGTAGACGAGTGTTGGAACTTTCTGTGATGTACTGTGCATGTGACTCTGGGGAAGGCTGAAGGTCGCTGACCCTCAAACTTCCACTAGCTTCATCTCTATAAGTCAGAGGAAAAGAATTACAGAGCAAAAGGATTTACAAGTATTTAGTGGAAACGGAGAGTAATATTTAAGTAAAAATATCAAGAAGTATTAGTTTTAGGTATTAAGATGTTAACTGGTCTACACAAACTAAATGATGTCATATTAAAAAATATAAAGTAATGGAAACCTATTTTTTTTCTAACATACTTGAACAAGCAAATTTCACCTTCTTTTATACAGTGCCTACAGATAAAGGTGATTATACTCCAACAAATAATGTAGTTATATAATATAGTTATGACATTTTGTAGTTATTTTCAAAATTTAAAAACAGCACATAGAAAACTTAAATAAACCCTTACATTTATCACACCTTTAGGTCTACAAAATTAGAACCAGGTGTTCCAGATTAAGTGCCACTAATTAGAGCCTCCTCCTGCAGGAGAAACTTGTTTTATTTAATCCTGACATCTAGGGTCTAGTGTTCTCTTTGTAATCAAAGTGTGTCATCCATCCATCCATCCATTTTCCAACCGCTTCTTCCGTTTCCGGGTCACGGGGAAGCTGGAGCCAATCCCAGCTGACTGCGGGCCTACAAAGTGTGTCATGTCATTGTTTAATTTTGCATGTTTGCTGTAATGGCTGCTTTTATGCTGTGGCTGGGCACATGGCTTTTTATGAATTTGCCCACAAAGTTTTCATGTTTCATGTCAATTTAATGACTCAGTTGATTCTTAGGCTTACTGGTTTCTGTATGTGCTCACATGCTGTATTTTTCATAGGTGGCTGTGAGGAAGTGCTTACTTATACAAGCATTTTCACCATGGTAGAAGCGACGTGATTTTAAAAATCTTGAGTAATATGTTTGTATATGTGTGATGAATCTGGTGACACAGGCAGATCACAACTGCTGCTGTTAACATATACAAATGGGAGGAGACCTCTGGGTAGACCCAGAATTTGCTGGAGGGATTCCCTATATATCCCATTAGCCTGAGAATGGTTTGTGATCCTCCAGGAGGAGCTGGAGAGCTTGGTGGGGAGTGGGTCTACCCTGCAACACCCTGCTTAGCCTGCTGCCGCCAGGATTAGCAGAAGAGAATGAATGACTATAAAAAATTGCTCAAATGAAATGATTTTGGGCCTCACATTATTTGAAAAGCCCACTGTAGATAAGCTATAGACTTTTGTTAACAAATTATCTGGTGAAACTCTTAACAGTTTCATCAGTGTTGTTTCCTAACAGTCCTAGGGTAAGGGTTAGGATTATGGCAGGGTTAGGCCAGGTTAAAAAAAATGCATATGTTTGCCTATAGCACTAAATTTAAAAAAGGCTGACTTAGCTAGTCAACAGAACAATGGCCTGTGCCTACATAAAAGAGATTTGCCACAGACATCCATAACTGGGAGCCCAAGAAGAGAAAATCCTTGGTGGGGTTGTGTAAAATAAAGAGTCCCAATCACTAGAGACAAAGAGCAAAAACAAGTTCTGTATTGCTCAGCTAACTGTTAGCAGAACTAAAAATGTGAGTAGATTTGGCTAGTTTTTAAAGAAAAGCTATATGCAATAATCTGAGTTAAGATCTGCAGGTTGTCATGTTCAGCAGTTGAAAAATGCCATTAGCTCTCAAGTTACATTTGTGAACATAAGTGAAAACAAGAAAACCCACACCAACAGGATCTCGCAAATACATCTATGTTTGTACTCACAAATAAAGTGTTCACTGTTACAAAATGTACATATATGATTGGTGAGCTGAATTCATTTAGGGGTGGATTGATGTTTAGCTGAATGTAAATTACATACATGGTAATCATCTAGAAAAAATCTGCAGTGGTCTCCTGGTAGTTTTAGCTTCCCACCAAGCAATCTCTCTTTCTATCTGATTCTGTCTCACACACGCACACACACACCCTTCCACACACACAAACACACATATATGCATGCACTCACATGTTGATGACTGTAAAATGTTAGCTTTAGAGGAGAAGAAAAGGTACTTTAACTGTACTTATATACATAACATCATAGGGTTTTTCAAATTTATCTGGACCATTTTTATTGTTTATTTATGATGTTCACACAATGTAAAAGCAATCAGTTTTTTTCAAATGTTGGACAAAAAAAAACAAAACATAGGAAGCACAAACGAAGTCACAAGGTTTTGGTATGACGATGATATACAACCCTGTTCCTTATCAACTTAAGTATTGTTCCTCACTCACACTGAATCTCTGGAGCAATAGGCAAGCAGCAGATAGGGCTGATATATTGTCATTTCAGAAAGCATCTCTCTGGCTGAGAGTTCACCTGAAGACTTCAGATTCAGGGATGATGAGAGGAAGTGGAAATGTCAGTTACATCAGAGCTTTTTTCAGCTCTCCCCTGACTCACCTTTACCAACCTAACTTCCGTTTCTCTGCACCATATACGGGAGAAAGATTTTTGGAATGAAAGTGAAAAAAGAGCTACAGCTGGAATTAGGCAGATCACAATGCAGTATCGTTAGTTAAATAAGTTAGTTAAATGTGGTGGTGCAGTGGTTAGCGCTGTCGCCTCACAGCGAGAAGGGCCTGGGTTCGAGTCGGCCATGAGTGCCTTTCTGTGCAGAGTTTGCAAGCTCTCCTCCGGGTGCTCCAGTTTCCTCCCAAAGGCTGCAGTAGGTTGATTGGATTCTCTAAATTGCCCATAGGTGTGAATGTGTGTATGAATGGTTGTCTGTCTATGTCCTGTTATGGGTTGGCCTCCTGTTCTCTGTGTACTCCTCTTAGGCCCCCAGTTAGCTGGGATTGGCTCCAGCTTCCCTGTGACCTGGAAATGGAAGAAGCGGTTTAGAAAATGGATGGATGGATATATAAATGCATACTTGGTGAAAGTATAAACATTATAATTGTATGCCTCTGTGTTAGTTCTTTTTTTAAGGAGGTCCTGAGTCCTGTGTTTGACTTCTGGCATGGAAAGTCAACTTTTAACACTCTGTGTTAAGTTTGCATGCGTGGGTTTTTTCTGGAAACTCTGGATTTCTTTCTGCCATCCAGAAATATGTACATCAAGTGAAATATAGATGCTCAGTTGTGCAAAACTGTAGTATTTCTTAGTATTTTAACCTTTGTGTTAGCCCATGTCTTGTTCCAATCTCTGTTGTATCATTGTTATGTCTATGTTCACCTCACTGTTTTTAGATTAGTTTTGTTGTTGCTGGTTTTTCTTGGCCTGTGAGTTTTTTCCAGTTTGTTGTTGTATCCTTGCATATTTTTTTTTTGACTCTCTTTGACTTAAATTACTTCTGTTTAACTGCACACCATCTTACCTACTTCCTACCACCCAAAACCCTTATACTAGGTTTGTAAATGTTACTGTAAAACTGTGCCTTGGCGTTTTTCTAGCTAACCAAGTCACACACCTTGTATGTAGACATCATATAATGTTTAACAAATTGGATAAAAGCATTTTTTGACTCCTTTATTAGAAATGTATTTTCCCAAGGGTCAACACAAAATGTGTAGACTAATTTTGAAGATATATACATGTATATGTCAAAAACATCCACAAGTACTCTTGACAAGGGATGTGTACCAAAATTGTCAAATTATTTTTTAATAAGAGTGAAGAATGCCACAAGTGAACCTCAGATTAAACATCATTGCTTCAGTTTTTCTTTCATATTTTCATATTTACATTTAAAAAACTCCATAATGTATGAAAATGTTGTCTTAGCAACAATGAATATTTTTGCTAAATCACTTGTACTAAGCCTCACCAAAGAGCATATGGTCTGAGTTTTTGTATAGCGTGTATTGCATGTGTTAACTGGGTTTGTTGTGCCACTGGGTAAGACTTGGTTCCTCAAAGCGATTTCACGGGTATCTTCTGTCTCCATAATTTATATCAAATGCAGATGAGGGGACATCCTTTCTCATACTTGATTGTGAATGCTGGTCTGTGGAATTGTTTGTTTATTTAGCCTCTTGTCCATGAGGACCTTATACTTGTGTTGTTGCACAGTCCAGTTGCATCCAGTAAGTTCACAGTCCCACGGTTGAAAGAAGGAGCCCTAGGGTTTGATAATTTACTTAACATTACAGTCATACATATCATAAGACCTCACAGCTCCATTTTTAAATTTCTCTTAAAATTATCATTGATGAATGACAAATGGTCAAATGCTAACATATATGGACCATTAATGCAAGCAGGAAATAACACATTTATTTACACTTATTTAACTTATTTACACACATGCATACACACACAGGAGGAAAGAAGGACACACACTTCATTTGAAGATTCTACATTCTTATTACATAAGACCTACAGTCTTATCACAGCTGGGTTCCTGTGATCTCTCTCCATGTTTCTAACTTTTTGGGAACTACAATAACAAACACAGTGCATTCTGTTTTCTTTATAAATATGTGCAAATTTAAAAATAAACATTTTCCTCTGGAAAGCACAGATTATATTAAAATATAACCATGTGTCCTAATATGGTGTGTCCTAGGAGGTTTGTTATATTTACACAGTTCTGTCATATGACATATTGTTACATTTATTAGTGTTATTACTGTACTGCTGTTAATACTGATAAACAGCTCAGTAAATAATGTAAATATTAATAAATTAAAAATTTTATAATTTGAAGAAATTCCCCTATTGAAGTTTCTAACTCCAGTATGTGACTTTTGGACAAAGAATTAAAAAAACTCTTTCTAAAATTCTAGTATAAGAATAAATGTTATATATTGTTCATACACTTTACCTTTCATGCTGTCTACTTTTTGGGAAAGGCTGGACCTAACTATTGTCAACTAGTTTAGTTCTTTCTCTCAAACAATGTTGGCTAATTTCACAGCTTTTGTTTATTGTTGAACAAATGGTTTCTGTTTTATGCTCTTTTTTACGCTCTTTTTATGCTCTTTTTACACTAGTTTTTTTAGAGGTTAGTTAGGGAGAGGTGACCATAAAAACACTTTTTCTCAACCTTTTCTTTCAGTAATGCTGTGTTGTATTTACATGTTACAGCACATCTAGGCCTATTTACTCTGTTCAATGTAGACACGTTTTCTACATTTCTGTAGCAGAGACAAGTTTGTAATATTTAGGCTTTGAACATAACTGATTCTATAAGAAATCTATAAAAATGGGAGATGTGTTGGTGGTTTTCTTTTGATGCTCCAGAACCTCACAATTCTTTCTCAAAAAGCACTTATATCCACATTCAGCTGTCAGACAAATGGAAAGGTCAGAGCACACCGATCAGACATATTACAGAGCTCCTGGGGCACCCTGGAATGTCTCATTTTGCTCAAGGGAAAAGGGCCATTTGCACATTGTGCATGCTAGTGACTTAGAGTGGGTACTCAAATTCTCTGAAGATCAGTGCTGCTGCCACGCCGTATATATCAAACTCTAACTATATTGTCATAATTGGGTATGCAGGGCTTGATTTAAAAAAATTATCCTTCTTCTCTTTGGATTAATGTTGACATGTGAATTCCTATAAAAGGCTGATTTCTGTAAAGTTGCAAAGCCTTCTTTTACTTTGTTTTGCATAATATGAAAGAGATAGCCTTTTATTAAGTAAATTAGTATGAAATAGCTATAGTCATACCGGTCCCAATCCTCTAACTTCCTGGACATTTGGAGCTTCCACCCCCTTTAAAATGTATTATAAAATTTGGTATTAACACAGTGACTGCCTTCATATGTTTTGTGATCATTCAAAAGACTGACTATACATGCTTTCTTGACTGTCTTCTAACATTAAAATTGTGTCCTCTTCTAATAAGAATGTATGTCTAGGGGCAACCCGTTAAACCTTTGATACTGGACTGTGGTGAAAATATGTAGCAAACAAGGTTATGCCTCCTCTAGACCTAAAACACACACTCAAATTCCTCTAGTGTGCATTTAAACATCCAGAGTACAATCGAGAACCCAAGCGAAAATAGCTAGTTCTTCAGAATAAATGTTGAAGGGACATTTTCTTCCCAGATTTTATTTTGTCAGAGTGTGAGCTGTGAATGGCAGGGGACACATACAGCCACAGGTACACCACTGGAAATTGCTAGTCCAGTGCTGTCTAAATCTAGTTTATATAGTTAATGAAAATAGTTTTCTATTGCTACAGGTACTGTTTATTTTTTTTACCACATGTAATGTGTATTCTACACAAACAGCATGCATGAACATGTTTAACTGGTATTCTTTGGCGAACTTTTCAGCCATGCTAACTTATTTTACATCCATAGCCTTATGCCTGACTTGTCCTGCAATTCTGCATAAGCTTAAATGCAGTGCCAACATAAACATTTGGGGGTAGCATTTCATGATCTGACGTGACATGATATGACATGACGTGATATGACGATACGTGACGTAATGTGTCAGAAGACAGACAGAAGAGTTCAGAATTCCTTACATTTTGCAAAGCAGACAAAACATGGGTGTTTTGACGAAAATACAGAAGGTAAATTGGCCGATCAGAACAGAGCTCATCAGATATTAATTAGCATTCCAAATAAGGTAAAACAACCTGGAATGGATAAAAAAATGTATTTTTTTAGATAAACAAAAGGTACGGAGATAAGCATGTCAGTGGTACTGTTTATGCATATAATGGTGGAAAGTATATAGATGTTTTGCTTTTAATGTAATATTTTTTTTAAAGTAATGCTTTTAATGTAACTTTAAATAAAACATGTATGTGTTTGTATTTTTCTAAATTTGAAATAAATAAGCACTGGGGTCAACAGGTAACAATCCTTTTACAATAGTCAATCTTTCTAATCTGCAAACCCACCAGGTGTGATTCTGTTGTCTGTTTTCTGCCACATGTTCTTGCCATGTTCTGGATGTTCAATATCTCTTCAGCATTCTGCTCTCCTGGTGCCCACATGAATATTTCTCTGCCATGCTAGCTTATTTTACATCCATTGCCTAATGCCTTACTTGTCCTGCAAAACTACACATGCTCAGATGCAGTGCCAACATAAACATTTGGGGACAGCATTTCATGATCTGATGTGATGTGACATGACGTGATGTGACGTGATGTGATGGTACGTGACGTAATGTGATGTGTGGCAGACTCAACCATGACAGTGACCTTGATAAAGGCAGAAAGTTCTGAAGAGAAGCATTTGTACAACTCCACAGCAACATAAAAGTTGGAATAGTTGATGTAAAATTCCTTACATTTTGCTAAGCAGGCAAAATGTGGGTGTTTTGACCCAGATACAGAAGGTAAACCGGCCGATCAGAACAGAGCTCATCAGATATTCATTAGCATTCCAAATAAGGTAAAACAACCTGGACTAGATTAGCATGTCAATGGTACTCTTTATGCATATAATGGTGGAAAGTAACTAGTTACATTATGTAACTTTAAATAAAACTTTATATATAGATATGTATAGATTTGTATTTGTCTGAATTTTCTACATTTTAAAATGATAATACTTGTGATTACACTCTTTACTCAGTTCGATTTTAGTCATAGTTCTTGTTTTGGTGCGTAACTGCATTATGTTATAAACAGGACAGAGATTGTACTGCTTTGTGACTGGTCAAATCTCTGATTTTAAGGCTTATCATTTTATGATACCAAGAGTGCATCAAAAAGCAAAAGTTTTTATGCTGACAGATGCTAGGTTTACTAATATGTGAGCTGGTCCTTTTGCAATCCTAATTAGAGATGTGTTTTGAATTGTTTCTTTTTTACTTGAGTCATTATTTAACAATAGTAACAATACATGAGTATGAGTTATACACTACTCTGTATTCTCTCAATTCAGTTCAATTGAGTTCATTTTAATTAAAGTATATATAGCACAAAGACATTAACTCAAACAGCCATTACCCACAACAGGTATTATCACAAAGCAACATTACATGAATTCGGGTCCAAGTCTCCAGTAAGCAAGCCAAAGGCGACAGTGATAAGGAAAGCCTTTCTCAGTATAGGAGAAAAAAACAAAAAATGTTCTCCCCTCTCTCTGTTGAGCTACATATGCAACCCCTGTGAGACCAGTGATCCTGTCCCATTCTGCTGTCTGGAATATTTTGAACCATCCTGATGTCCTACTTCTGGTTAAAGTTCTTTCTGCTGGAACCCAATCACTCCTGCTGAGGAGAACCCCAGGCCTAAGCTCCATTTACTTAATCAACAGTCAATGCGGTCAACTTATACACAATGAACCACTGAAATAAGCATGGACCTTTCAAGAAAAGAAATCACCTTCAAAATATGTCTCTCTAAAATCATAATATACACCTAAAAGTCGATGGTGCATCCACGTGAACCTTACCCATGCTGCTGGCACTGATGCACCCCCATACCATTACAGATGCTGGCTTTTGTACCTTTTACTGATAACAGTCTGTTACAACTTTTCTTGAGTGTTACAGCCATCAAATTCTAAATTTGTGTATATTTCCAAAATACAGAAAATCTTTTCTTTGTACTTTTGACAGTTAAATATTCATAAGATTCACATGAATTAACTCTGATTAATCACTGATATTTGACAAACACAAACATAGGTTATGTAAAAAAGGAGTGAAAATAAGATTGAATTCCATGATGGCAGTGAGGGGGGCAGTAAAGGGGGTCGCTTATGGATGAGAGGGATGAGATTTTTCTATCTACTTAGCTATCACCCATGAAGTCTAACAAAGGCTGTGAAAGAAAAATAAAATGATTATAGACTTTATTAATATTCCCATGCCATCCAGTATCTTCACATTTCATTGTGGTGCACTTTATGCGTGACTGAGTATGTTTATAATGACACATAAGTTACATTTAGTTTTTTTTTTTTTTTTAAAGAAGAAAAGTTTTTCTGATTTCTAGTCTTGTGTAGCAACATTAATCTCAAAGCTCTAGTGCTACACTAAAGAAGCAAAATTGGGACGCTATGTCTATAACTATATTTTTTTTGCACTGGGTTCAACAGGTAACAATCCTTTTACAATAGTCAATCTTTCTAATCTGCAAACCCACCAGGTGTGATTCTGTTGTCTGTTTTCTGCCACATGTTCTTGCCATGTTCTGGATGTTCAATATCTCTTCAGCATTCTGCTCTCCTGGTGCCCACATGAATATTTCTCTGCCATGCTAGCTTATTTTACATCCATTGCCTAATGCCTTACTTGTCCTGCAAAACTACACATGCTCAGATGCAGTGCCAACATAAACATTTGGGGACAGCATTTCATGATCTGATGTGATGTGACATGACGTGATGTGACGTGATGTGATGGTACGTGACGTAATGTGATGTGTGGCAGACTCAACCATGACAGTGACCTTGATAAAGGCAGAAAGTTCTGAAGAGAAGCATTTGTACAACTCCACAGCAACATAAAAGTTGGAATAGTTGATGTAAAATTCCTTACATTTTGCTAAGCAGGCAAAATGTGGGTGTTTTGACCCAGATACAGAAGGTAAACCGGCCGATCAGAACAGAGCTCATCAGATATTCATTAGCATTCCAAATAAGGTAAAACAACCTGGACTAGATTAGCATGTCAATGGTACTCTTTATGCATATAATGGTGGAAAGTAACTAGTTACATTATGTAACTTTAAATAAAACTTTATATATAGATATGTATAGATTTGTATTTGTCTGAATTTTCTACATTTTAAAATGATAATACTTGTGATTACACTCTTTACTCAGTTCGATTTTAGTCATAGTTCTTGTTTTGGTGCGTAACTGCATTATGTTATAAACAGGACAGAGATTGTACTGCTTTGTGACTGGTCAAATCTCTGATTTTAAGGCTTATCATTTTATGATACCAAGAGTGCATCAAAAAGCAAAAGTTTTTATGCTGACAGATGCTAGGTTTACTAATATGTGAGCTGGTCCTTTTGCAATCCTAATTAGAGATGTGTTTTGAATTGTTTCTTTTTTACTTGAGTCATTATTTAACAATAGTAACAATACATGAGTATGAGTTATACACTACTCTGTATTCTCTCAATTCAGTTCAATTGAGTTCATTTTAATTAAAGTATATATAGCACAAAGACATTAACTCAAACAGCCATTACCCACAACAGGTATTATCACAAAGCAACATTACATGAATTCGGGTCCAAGTCTCCAGTAAGCAAGCCAAAGGCGACAGTGATAAGGAAAGCCTTTCTCAGTATAGGAGAAAAAAACAAAAAATGTTCTCCCCTCTCTCTGTTGAGCTACATATGCAACCCCTGTGAGACCAGTGATCCTGTCCCATTCTGCTGTCTGGAATATTTTGAACCATCCTGATGTCCTACTTCTGGTTAAAGTTCTTTCTGCTGGAACCCAATCACTCCTGCTGAGGAGAACCCCAGGCCTAAGCTCCATTTACTTAATCAACAGTCAATGCGGTCAACTTATACACAATGAACCACTGAAATAAGCATGGACCTTTCAAGAAAAGAAATCACCTTCAAAATATGTCTCTCTAAAATCATAATATACACCTAAAAGTCGATGGTGCATCCACGTGAACCTTACCCATGCTGCTGGCACTGATGCACCCCCATACCATTACAGATGCTGGCTTTTGTACCTTTTACTGATAACAGTCTGTTACAACTTTTCTTGAGTGTTACAGCCATCAAATTCTAAATTTGTGTATATTTCCAAAATACAGAAAATCTTTTCTTTGTACTTTTGACAGTTAAATATTCATAAGATTCACATGAATTAACTCTGATTAATCACTGATATTTGACAAACACAAACATAGGTTATGTAAAAAAGGAGTGAAAATAAGATTGAATTCCATGATGGCAGTGAGGGGGGCAGTAAAGGGGGTCGCTTATGGATGAGAGGGATGAGATTTTTCTATCTACTTAGCTATCACCCATGAAGTCTAACAAAGGCTGTGAAAGAAAAATAAAATGATTATAGACTTTATTAATATTCCCATGCCATCCAGTATCTTCACATTTCATTGTGGTGCACTTTATGCGTGACTGAGTATGTTTATAATGACACATAAGTTACATTTAGTTTTTTTTTTTTTTTTAAAGAAGAAAAGTTTTTCTGATTTCTAGTCTTGTGTAGCAACATTAATCTCAAAGCTCTAGTGCTACACTAAAGAAGCAAAATTGGGACGCTATGTCTATAACTATATTTTTTTTGCACTGGGTTCAACAGGTAACAATCCTTTTACAATAGTCAATCTTTCTCATCTGCAAACCCACCAGGTGTGATTCTGTTGTCTGTTTTTTGCCACATGTTCCTGCCATGTGCTGGATGTTCAATATCTCTTTAGCATTCTGCTCTCCTGATGCCCACATGAATAGCTCTCTGATTGTATGGGCAGTGATTGAACATGCAGATCACAGCATGTTGTCCATAGTAAGCAATATGGGCAGAGAAATGACTGCATTGTCAGCTTAAAAAGTGGCATGAAGCATGTCTTATGGGTAACTTCATATGTCTACATAGTGTGTATTATCTGAAAGTCTTTATAGTCCAACATGTGCAAATGTATACACTTTATGAGTAATGCTTTTTATAGTTGGATAAAAAAAGATGAATAAGAAGATTGCTTGAAACTCCTATGAAATACAAATGGACAGCAGTAACTTTTCAATTTACATGCTTCTTTTGAAGACAATGTTGAAATGATGAACACATGCAAAATGTTTGCACACATTTAAAAGGGGCTCAGGAAATGAAATAAGAAGCAGACAGGTTGTCTGTCAATAATTTAATGTTTATGTTCTTATGCTGCAACACAAGATTTTTGCACTGAATAGAACAGACGGATAAACCTATTAATTTCTTTTATCCAGGAAGGTGCTTTAAATTTTAAAAGATAGCCAAGGATTATTTACTGGGGGCGGTAGCAGACTTATTGTAGTTTAACCTGAGCAAGCTCCTCAGGACCATTTGTGGGTAAATTTCCTACATATGTGGCAGTGGTGGCATAGTGGTTAGGACGCTGCCTTTAGGAAGTTTGCAGGTTTGAATCCCGGCCCAGGCACTACTGAAGTACCATTGAGCAAGGTCCCCAGGCACTGTTGATAGCTGCCCGCTGTTCCATGTGTGCACGTGTGATGGGTTAAATGCAGAGGTCACATTTTGTTGTGGTGCTTGAGTGTGATCACAATGACAAATAGTCACTTTTACTTGAAATCACAATTACATTTTTTTTATATAAATATATATATATAATATAATTTCATAAAGACACCACTTTTCTTCCCTTTGCACTTTTATAGTCCAGAAGCTCCTGTGCACTGCACATTTTTGTTTTTCAGTCCTAAGACTACTGCCTCAGCCTAGAAGGAGTTTTAGACCTGTTGAGATGAGTGTGCTGTTACTGCTGCAGCGTAGAAAGGGTTTTAGACCTGATGAGATGAGTGTGCTGTTACTGCTGCAGCGCAGAAAGGGTTTTAGACCTGATGAGATGAGTGTACTGTTACTGCCGCAGCATAGAAGGGGTTTTAGACCTGATGAGATGAGTGTGCTGTTATTGCCGCAGCGTAGAAGGGGTTTTAGACCTAATGAGATGAGTGTGCTGTTACTGCCGCAGCATAGAAGGGGTTTTAGACCTGATGGGATGAGTGTGCTGTTACCGCCGCAGCCTAGAAAGGTTTCAGATCTCATGACGTGAGTGTGCTGTGCTAGAGCAGCAAAACACAGAAATGTTCCGTTGCTTTGTTTGGAACAGAGAACTACTGTTTATGTAAAAAAAATAAATAAATAAATAGGAGGAATTTAATGAAACTAATCCACCACAACCACAATCCAACCTTCACCAGATTTACTGTAATATTATGCTTGATCATGCTGCTACACTGCAGGAGGATCCTCTTCCTCCTCCTCCTCCCTCTCCTCCTCCACCTCCTTATTCATCTCCTCCTCTCTCTCTCCCTCTCTTTCTCACAAACACACACACACACACACACACACACACACACACACACACACACACACACACACACACACACACACACCCCCCCCCCCCCCCCCCCCCCCCCCCCCCCCCCCCCCCCCCCCCCCCCCCCCCCCCCCCCCCCCCCCCCCCCCCCCACACACACACACACACACACACACACACACACACACACACACACACACACACACACACACACACACACA
>JBBPDA010131415.1:0-23247 GCA_037974385.1 Arnoldichthys spilopterus
TAGCTTGTAGATTTAAGTCAGACTGACATAATTTAATTGAAGTGAAAATTTGTCATTGTGAACACACTCAAGCGCCACAATGAAATGTGACCTCTGCATTTAACCCATCACACATGCACATGTAGAGCAGTGGGCAGCTATCAACAGCACGCAGGGAGCAGTGTAGCAGGATGGTACCTTGGTCAATGGCTTCTCAGTAGCGCCTGAGCCAGGACCTGCTACCTTGAGATCCCAAGGGCAATGTCCTAACCACTTACTCTCCACTGCAATTTTGCAAACTGTTGCTGTTCTGCCCAGCTGTCGTACAAACACACTCATTAGCAGGTCACAGATTTACTCTTGCAGCCAACAAGGCTAGGCTAAACCACAGGGAACTAGGTATCTAGACAGCTTAACCTCATTCCTTTAGGCCCACAATATGGTTTTACAACTTTATAATCTCTACTCAACAGCTGATGTATTAGCCTAATTCTCCTCTTTTAGTGTAAACTGGGAGTTCATAATCCTGGGTCATGCCTTTGTAAGAAGTCTTCTTACTAATCACAAAACTGATGTAGACTTTCTGTCTACACAGCTAACAAACCGGGTTCCCTACAGTCTCTCTGCGGCAGAGACACTTGCAAAGCAAAAGCCTGATGTCATTCTATGGGTTTGATTAACCTGCATTGCAAGAATTCCCTGCATGCACATCTGGCAGTGAAATTAATACAAAGTAAATAGGCTGCAATACAGAAAACAACAGTAGATAGTCAACAACAATGGTTCCAACTTTGGTCCTAAAGCCCCCCTGCTTCCAACACACTTGATCCAACTAATCAGCACATTAAGTCTTTCCTCAGTTTAGGAAAGGGGTGAACATAAATATTTTTCTAGACTTGTTCAAGATGAGAGACCTTTCGGTTCGATAGACAGTGATGTGGTTGGATTGAGATGCTAAGACGAAGAAGGAACGAGGACAATTCAATATACCATGGTAAGACATGCTCTTAGGGATAAGTCCACTGGGCAAGGTGTCTTAGACAAAAAAACAACTAATAAAGAAGAAGATTAAGGATATGTATTATTCACTCCCACTGCCACTTGCTTAAGTGCTTTTTCAGGTGCTTGCTGCTCCATTGAAATAGAAAAAGTAAAGTAGCTTGTGCAAAGTATTTAAACAAAGTTGAAATCATGTATCAGTTTCAAAATAATTGTTAATAATGGCCATGAAATTGATGGATCTGATTGATGTTTTCGACCAATTCCAGTTTGCATACATGCATAGCAGCAGATAGCCCTGTGAGTGACCATGACAGGCCAACTGGTAGTGAAGGGGTGGTGGTGTAACACTTAGGGAGTTGCCCCTGTGTCCTGAAGGTCACTGTTTCAAATGCCAGACCAGTACAAGTACCACTTAGGTACCTGTGATCAAGGTACCATCTCTAGGCACTGCTCCCCAGGTGCTGCCCACCTCGGCGGCCCACTGCTCCAACACGGATGGGTCAAATGCAGAGGTTACATTTCGTTGTTGTGCACAACACCCCCTGTCGGCACAACTGAAAAGTGTCCAAGACGTACTTAATGCTATTGTAAAATGCCAGGGGTTTCAAATAAAGAAAATGTCAATAATAGTCCAAGGAAAATGACAAAACACTGAAGAGAGGTTATATAAAGGGAGATGTGTGCCTAAAATACAAACTGATGGCACCACAAGCCAATGGGAAAGAAGATTGCATTCACTCAAACAAACTTTTATAAAGTGAACAATTCATTGTATTTCACTGAACCAACCCAACGGACCCCACTGGTTTCTTAAGTAACATCAACTAGGGAGAAGTAATTAGATTTTTTTTTCGAGTGTTCAAGCTCTCAGGGAACTGTCATAATTGCTCGATTTTCATTATTCATGAGTACAAGAGCTGTGAATGAAAACCTAACAGCAGCCAAAGAGCATGCCACGCCGGTAAAGAAGAATAATCACCTAAACACCTTAATACAAATGCAGATTTGGAAGGAAGTCAAAGGGGGGCTTTGCCCTACTGCCCGCACTGAAAATGTGTCTTGTTTATAAATGAGAAATCAGTCGTAGGAGCATTCCGGGATATCTTCATCATGGCATAAGCCCTCTCATCGGAAGTGTTCCTAATGGCTCTCTGCTTTGCATTTCCTCTTTTCATTAGTGGAGGCAGCATACGGCAGTCGGCACGAGTGAGAATGTCTCAGTGGAGGCCAGCGTTCACAGCCAAGTCTGTCCGAGCCGCCTGCATCTCCCACTGCCTGGATTAAGGACCGGCCTTGAGTATTATGGGATGTTCCACTTGGCTCCTGGCGCATTTGCACTGTCACCATTAGTTTGCAGTGAAGGAGCTGAGGACACTGAATAAATACATAGGACATGTAGGCATTGGTTTCCCAGCTAGGCAGTTGTAGAGTTGGAGAATGAGAAACCACAGGCACAATTTGTTTTCTATCCAGTGTGAGTGTGGATAATCAGTTAGCATGTCGTGAAAGTCTGAAGGCTGCCAGTTCTATCAGTTCCACAGTGCAGAACTGTTATTGTGTCAGTGCAGAAGGAATTTAAAGGGCCCATATTCTACATTTTGCTCACATCTTGTTCTTTTTCACTTTTTCCATCTGTCATAATTTGCCACATGACCATTTTCCTGCTTCTTTGTCGCCTTAGAAGTAAACAGTAATTTGATTAAATTGTATTTTCTTACTGTGCCTTCAGGACTAATGTACCTAATGGCTCTGTTCTGATTGGCTGTGCTATAGCGAATGGAACAAACTGTTCCAAATTCAGACTGAAATCCCCAGACGTGTTACAAAAAATAGATATTAGCCTCTGTTCAGACATGTATATCCTTTGAAGGGCTGCAGAAATCTATTTCTTTCCTGAAAGTTTTCTACAGGTAAATATACTCATTGTTGTGACATCACAGCCATGATACATTCAAAACAGGCCTAGTTCGATATATAGACAGTGAGGAATTGATCTTGTATTCCTGGAGAATGTCTGGGGGCCCCAAATAAAGACGTCATGGGGACACTTCTTACTGTAGTCAGAACTAAGGAATCCTGGTTTTGCCTCACTATGTCCACTATGATGATCAAATACATTTCATAAGAAGGAATGTTAACATTTGATGATTACCACCTCATTTAGAGTTTGCTACTGTGATGCAGTGACAGTCAGATAAAGGTTCTTGATCTGATGTCCCAGCTCTGCCTCCTCACCACCCTTTGCTTGAATGCTCTTTTTTGGGTGTGCCAATAAAATGTGATAGTTTCAGGGTTGCTTTCAAGAAAGCTGATTGGGTAGCTAAGGTGTTACACTATCCCTTCAGAGTAAACAAATAAACCTTTAGTAGCAACAATACAGACTGATGACTAATTGCCTTCCTGCGGGACTTTCTGGTAGTAGTCGTCCCAGCCCTGAAGCAGGAAACTATTCCCACATCATCACACTCCCACCACCATGTTTTACTGTATGATGCTCCCATTAATCTTGTGCTAATCTTGAAATCTCATGCTAGTTTGATGCCAGATGTAATAGGACCTTTTTCTTCCGAAACGCTCTACTCATGAGTCCACACCATAACAAACCCTGACAAACTTGTAAACCCAATAGACAAAGTATATAAGACACGATAAACAATAGACAGTAAAAATAAATACGCAGTAAATATGAGGCTGGTTAGTTTCCAAGATGCTCCTTGAAGAGGTGCGATTTGAGTCATCATTTGAAGACAACAAGGGACTCCGAAGTTCTGATGACAAGAGAAAGCTCATTCCACCACTGGGGAGCCAGGACTGAAAAGAGTCTTGATGTAGATCTTCCTCTTCTTTTGAGTGTTGGGGGCTCAAGGCGAGCAGTGGTTGATGCTCGGAGATGACGGGAAGGGACATGTGGCTTGATCATAGCTGATAGGTGAGGAGGCACAGCTCCAGCAACATTCAGGTCACAGGGGCAACTCCCGAACCAGTTTACCACCTCTGCTCTGAGGTTTCCTCTTTTTGGGAATGAAAGCACATTGGGGTCCGCTAGAGTCCCAGAGCCTTAGAATTCGCTCTGTAACTCCTTCCATACTGATATGTTTGGACTTCATTTCTTATCTCTTCTGGAATTTCTTGGTGCTAACTGGCTTCAATTAACAAATGAACGTGGTTAATCTAAATCGTTTTCACACAAGGCCCAATAGTGTTGGATAACCTCCTTTAAATTGACATTCAAACTGTTTTTTGTGTTTCTTTCTGTTGTTTTTATTTTATTTTAATTTTCTCTGGCAATTACATCAGAAACATAAGAAATCACATATTTGTTCACAGTATGTGGTGAAAGACAACAGACAGGGTTGTGGGCCGGTGTAGTGCTACAGTACTATAGCCCTTTAATGGACACCATAAAAGAGCAATGAAAAACATTTCTTTGCACTTCATATATTCATTTGGGGCAATAACAATAATAATAATGTTTAATTGTTTATACGCCATCGTTTTAATACACCATCGTTTTTTAAATATAGGCTTCTATCAAACAGTCAAAATTTCATTTGATCATGAAACTCAGAATACATAAACAAAATAGCTTAAATCAAATAAAACTACTGGATTCTCTTAAAACGCCTTAGAGAAATGCATAGAAATTCTCCAAAATGTGTGTTAGTGGGCGGCACGGTGGTGCAGTGGTTAGCACTGTCGCCTCACAGTGAAAAGGTCCTGGGTTCGATCCCCGGGATCCCCGGACTGAAAATGCCTGCTAATAATATTTTGAACCAAGTGGTAGAGTGGAACAGTCAGGTTGAGTTAAGCTCAGTGCATGTCTCAGTTCAGTGGTGGCCTAGTAGTTAGGGCACTGTGCTGGGGACCTGAAGGTTGCAGGTTCAAGTCCCAGCTCAGGCACTACTAAGGTACCATCCCACTACTCTGCTCCATGTCTTGGAAGTTGCTTTGGATAAAAGTGTCAGCCAAATGAATAAATGTAAATGTATGATTCAGTTAGATATAGGGACTTAAAATGGTCTTGACCAACACTAAAGGGATAATACTGTTACAAAGTAGTTGGATTTAGGTTACATACATATATAGTATAGTTTTTATAAGTTGGTGCATGACAAAGCTGGCATAAAAACATCACTATTGACCAGTATAGTAAAACTTTTGAAGCTTTGAAGTTTTTTGAAGAAGAGAGTTGGAATTTATCACTAAGAAAACAACAAATGACCAAATCTCTTCACCACTGTAATAGTTTCCAGAACTAACATGCTGTCCGCTCTCACCATGTACACATACACACACACAGACACACACAGACACACACACACACACACACACACACACACACACACACACACACACAGATCCTAATGGCTTCCTGCATTAGCAGGTCTGATGTCCAATTTCCTTTATCTTGTCTCTCTGTGTGAATGCCATTTATTCTGTCTCTCGCTTACAAAGACTATTTTGGCTGCTCGCCATCCAGCGTTACATGACCATTACTGACTTATCACACACTTTCTATGTGCCTGTGTGTGAGAGAGATAGAGTTTATAAAGAAGAAAGAAAGTAGGCATTATTTTGGTGAAACATTGACACACTATAGCTTTAAACCGAAATCTTTCCTTCTTCTATTCTTTCACAGTGGCAAATATGAAAACTTGAATATCCAAAAATGTATTTTTTCTTTCTGGCACTTTCAGCACATGTCAGGAGAACTAATAGGCACTGTTCTACAAAATGACATGGGCTCTGGGGCATAGCCTATTTATTTAATAAGGTGGTCCCATTTAGGTTCAGCTCTTTTACACCAGAAGCTAAAAGTGCAGGCCTTTAATGGACTGGCCATTGTAATATGTACTGCAGTGTATGAAATGTCATGGTGTCACATTGTACTGCCAAGCACTAGACCAGTGGTCACCAGCCCTCCTCCTGCACATCTACTTTCCTGCTGTGTTCAACTCCAGCTTGCATCTACTGTAACATTCCTACAGCTCCAGCCATGCAGGGAGGTTATTTTATTACAGCAGGTGTTGCAGGTTGTGGTAAAAACAAGAGTTTTCAGGAAGGAAGCGAAAATTCACCTATTATACTAAAATTTGGAAAGTAGTTAAGATATGGAAAACTCATCTATGAACAGGTGTAAATCATGTTTTTAGTGCAATATCATTGGACAGCTCAAGATAGGCAGGTTCCACATCAAGTTCCACAGGAGGATACTAACTGCCAATCACAGAGTTCCACATCAAGTTCCACAGGAGAATACTGACGCCATTCTCTGAGTTCCACATCAAGTTCCACAGGAGGATACTAACTGCCAATCACAGAGTTCCACATCAAGTTCCACAGGAGAATACTGACGCCATTCTCTGAGTTCCACACCACTTTTCCACTGTTTTATCAGAAACAGTCAGAATTAATTTGACCTGACCATTTTCTTACTTCTCTTCATCCCTCTGGAGTAAACAGGCTGTTTTTGTAAATGCACCTCCTAGACCAATAAATGACCTTTGTTCTGACTGGCTGCACTGTATTGTCCAGGCCAAAATGTTCAAAATTATTTCGGACTGAAATAAATCTCAGCCACTTCTTTTGGATGTGTGAATCGTATGAAAGGCTGCACTAATGCACTTAACTTCTAACAGCCAGGAGATAAACCTGGGATAAAATGACCTTTAGAAAATATGAATCTACGTTTTTGTTCATATTAAGCATGATTTATCCTATTATAAAATTTAAAAGAAAAAAATTTTTTTTCTGCAATTTTCCCTGAAAATATTTGACCTTTCTGTACTTGACTAAAACATATTTTTGATTATTCTACCATTTACCTGTAGTTGGGATCTGGAGTTCTAAGGCCAGGAGAAGATGTGTCAGGATTGGTCGTGCCACGTGTCCCGTCCATGTTTTTGTTTTGGCTTTCCATGTGCTTCCTCAGGCCTCGTGTTTGTGTTCCTGTTTAGCCACGCCAATGTTCCCGCCTTGCACACCTGTTCCCGGTTTCCCTTGTCTCCTCCTTTGTCAGGTGTTTCTCGTTATGTCTCCCTTTATAGTCTCAGGTGTTAGTCACTGCCTTTGTCAGTTTGCTGTTATATGTAGCTGTAATGCTACATTGTTCTGTTTCTACCATGTGATATATCAGTTTATGTCTTTAGTCTTCTCAGGTTCCTTAGTTATGATCTTAGTGTTAATTTGTTTGTATTAATAAATCTCGTCCATTATCGCACACCTTGCATCTGCTTCCGCAACCCAAAAACCTTACAAGATGAGTCCGGATTTAGAAGCCCAGTCTAAGGCTCAGGGAAAATCATTGATATCATATATACCAAGTACTACAAAAAATTTTTTTGCTTGCAGACTTCTGAGTGCTACATTATTGTCTATGATTCATTTCTCTGAGATTTCTGACCTTTGCTAATTTTGATCTTGACTTTGCATTTGTGGAATAAACCTGTTGACGCTGCACTTGACAGCATCAGTTGTCAGGGAAAAATATTAAGCAGCCAAATAACATTTCACGTCTTTCTGCCACCACCCCAGTGAATGAAAACTCCTCAGTTTTTCTAACTTAAGTATGTCATGTTATTAAGTATGACTAACCAATGATTCTAATTGCATTTTTCAAATTCACAGGTTCACAAAATCCCTGCCAAATTCCTACTTAGCCTAAAGAGAGACCAGTCCATTCATGCATTTGTCATTGTAAACACACTCAAGCACCACAACGAAATGCAACCTCTGTATTTAACCCATCACACATGCACACATGGAGCAGCGGGCAGCTATCAACAGCGCCCAGGGAGCAGTGTAATGGGACCTTGCTCAAAGGTACCTCAGTGGTGCCCAGGCCGGGACTCTAACCTACAACCTTCAGGTCCCAAAGGCAGCGTCCTAAACACTAGGCCTCCACTGCCCTGTAGTTACTGAGAACTATCACTCAGAACTGTTACGTCAGACTTTAACAATCATGCACTGAAAAAATTAACGCTCTGAAGTTACTTAACATTATTTCCACACAATTACTGCCAGAAAACTATACAATGTTCATGTATTTTATTCTAAATAGGTGCAAAAATATGAAACTTCAATGCTGGACTTTTTTTTTGTGTGTTTGGCCCAATTGGTCAGGAATGCAGCCTTGAACATGTGCTGCACTGGTCATGTGCCCTCACACTCTCCCACTGTTTCTTAATAACAAGGCTCCTACGTTCAACCCTACATAGGCCTGGAAAACACATTCACACCTCTCACTTCAGCCCACGTCAGCCAAGCGTCTCTCAGAGTTTCTTTTAATAATAAACTTCCTCTCCCTGTCTCTCGCTCTCTGAGCTAGTGATTGCAGACATGCTGAGTTCTGCAGTAAACAGGGACAACAGCTCAGAAAGCTTCACCTCACAGAAGTTGCTGGAACTTTCAAAATGTATTACCTCAACAGCGCTGCACTTAGACATTTCAAGGTTTATTTTTTCACAGAGCTAAGAGCTGAGAGCTGAGCTGGTCGAATGTTGTCAGTGTGTATGGAAGTCACAGACATGAAGAGGATACAAATTACAAACCCCATGGCTGGAAAAGTTGGGCCTGTGGGATTCTAATGAATCCTAAAATGACTCTTTGTCATTGTGAACACACTCAAGCACCACAACAACAAAATGTGACCGCTGCATTTAATCCATCACACGTGGAGCAGCGGGCAGCTACCAACAGCACCCAGGGAGCAGTGTAGTGGGACGGTACGTCAGTATACATCAGTAGTGCTTGGGCTGGGACTCGAACCTGCTACTTTCAGGTCCCAAAGGCAGCGTCCTAACCACTAGGCCACCACTGCCCATACTGTAAGTGGGTAACATATTTAGAACAGAAAGTTGGGACAAAGTCATGTTTACCACTGTTCTACAACACTTTTCCTTTTATTTAGGCTTTTTGAATTGTTGGGAACTGAGGATGCTAACTGTTGCAGTTTTGCAAGTGGATCTCTATGATGCACCATACATTTTCAGTAGGAGACAGATCGAGACTGCTGGGAGGCCAGTCAAGCACATGCATTCTTTGTTTAAGCCAAGTTGTTGTAGCATGTGCAGAATTAGGCGTAGCATTGTCCTGTTGAAATAACCATGAAAAGACGTGACCTCAATGGCAGCATGTCTCTCTAAAATCCCAATATACGCCCCAATGTCAACTGGACCTTCACACATATTCACCAATGCTATGGGCAGTGATGCACCACCATACCATAGATGTTGGCTTTTGCACAACAATCTGGATGATCCATTTCATCAAAGCAACATCTTAAACAAAGATGTTTTTTTTTTCTTGATCCCAGCTGCCCAGACATACCTGATGGTTTTTTGGTTCCTCTCAAGGCTTCCTCCTCCAGCTTAGGGAGTTTTTTATTGCTCCTGTTCCCATTGGCTTTCTCATTAGGGTCTCGGTCCCAAATTCTGTAAAAGCTGCTTTGTGACAACTTCAGTTATAAAGAACACTGTATAAATAACAACTACCTGCAACCCCAGGGCCCACCAGCAGGTTAGAGCACAGAGGTTTGAACCTATATAATGATAAGGACTTCTATATAGGCTTAGTGTTCAGAAAAATCTGCCAAGGAAAAACCAGGCACCCCAGTGCTCTCAATAGCAAAATAATTTCACTCTTACGACTGTGCTTATTACAGTAATGTGCGTTAAGGTGTGGGATGACAGGTTGTTTGTGCATGCTATAATATTACTGTATTAAATCTGCAACAGCAGTGACATGGCCTGATTTTAATACTTAGCCTAATCTTTTCTCTCTTACACTCTGTTCCATTCTGTATTAATGTCCCACATTTCTGTAAAAAAGTGTGTTAATGTGTGCTTTTTACATTTTTTTGTCAGGAAATGAGTCATGTCTCCTAGCTGTTGTCAGGTACAAAGCTGCCAAGAGTGTTTCCTTCAGCTCAGTGAATAAGCAGGGTAGGTCCTGTGCGTCCTGTGCTCATATAACAGCTGGAGCCTTCACTATCTACACAGGTAACTCTGCCTTCTGACAGAAAATACATGACAGCTCAGACATGAAAGGACCACAGTGCTGTGAAACAGTATGATTTCTGCTATTTTTGCAGATGTGACACACTAAATGTTTTCTGCTCTTCAGAAGTGTATAATGTAGGTGAAAGAGAAAATGACGAAATACAAGTTTTTAATCTAGGGTTTAAAAAAAAAAAAAAGCAAAGCAAGGCATGTTTATTTATATAGCACATTATCATAAACAGAGGTCATTTAATGTCCTTTAAAATAAAGCCATCAACTCCTAAACATGACATCAGGTTTTAGCAGCTTTTAACTGAAAAAAAGAGCACTGTAGCCAAAGGGGCAGGTGCTTGAGCACCTAACGGCCCCTATGCACGTGCCTGTTTCAATGTAATGTGGAAAAAAAGATAACTTTTGCATGCAGGTGGAAAGTACTGCTGAGGTCGGTTTGCGCATTTCAGAAAAAGTCTGCTCTAAGTGATTTTCTATGTGCGTCATACAGGCACATACAGTGTACTGCTGAGTGACAGCTTCAACTGGACCCCCATATTTCAGCTGTTACTATGGAGAGTGAGCAGAAAGACTGATAAAGGAACAGGTAGAGAGAGAGAGAGAGAGTTAGTGGGAGAGAGAAAGTGTCTCGCTCTATTAGATTCCTTGTAGCTTCAACTTGCTGGTGTACAGTTAGAGACGGTGGCTCTTCTGGTTTGATGAACAGTCTGTGTTAACCGTCCTCCATCTCTTCATCATTGTCTGATCACAGATCAGCTCTTGGCTGTACATTTTTGAATGTTCAATCTCAAACTAGACGTGACTAGTGTGGCATTATCATGCCAAGATCTTAATAACCCCCTAATTTCACTACAAGGAACGTGGTATAGATTTCAAGTGACTGCCAATCTGAACCTAGCAAATTAAACTTGAGAGCTGATGGTTAGATGCGAAAAAAAGTCTCCAAGAACCCCAAACTTTCATTGCAGGACCGACTGGTAACTCTTGCAGCTGTTGGTGTTACAGTGAATGTGTATACAATCAGAAAGAAAATGGACATTTGACCTCCACTTCAGGTGTGTCTGGAAAACCCTTTACTCTCCAAAAAGAACATTAGAGCAAGAGTTTGCCAACGAACATACTGGACTTTGGAATAACAAGTAACAGTACATATGTGGCAACAGCTATTCTATGCCACCAGGAATGGGCAGTAGTCATTGATTCATCTATGAATTCTTCAATTCTGCAAATCAAAGAATTTTGGAAGATAATGTGAGGCCATCTGTCCAGAAGTTCACCTGAACCAGAGGTGGACTTTCATCAGGAAAATGATCCTAAGCACACTAGCAAATACATAAAAAACAG
Organism: Arnoldichthys spilopterus; assembly: GCA_037974385.1. Classification (NCBI taxonomy): domain Eukaryota; kingdom Metazoa; phylum Chordata; class Actinopteri; order Characiformes; family Lepidarchidae; genus Arnoldichthys; species Arnoldichthys spilopterus. Next base: position 11,337 of record JBBPDA010131415.1, read on the forward strand.
CACAAAAATAAGAAAGAAGGGCTTTCTGGACCCCAATGAAATGTTGTGTGGGTTTTAAAAAGGGCAGCCCATGCAAGAAATCCCTGCTGAAAACACCTTGAAATCAACTGAAAGAATTTTGCATGGAAGAGTGGTCAAAGATTTTGGTAAGCAGATGTCAGAGACTGGTGAACATTGAGGTAAAATGCATAAAAATGCATAAAATGCAGTAGTTTTTTTTGCTGAAGGAGGCAAAGAGTATTATTTCTGTTGATATTATTGTTGAAAAAGCTTCTTTCCCATGTCTATGTGCATGTTTGCTCGCATACTTAGCCTCAGGTAACTTCATTATCATGGCTGTGTGTTTGCATGAATGCCTTTGTAGTTTTGACTGAAACATAAATGAATGCATAACTAATCACATAAAACTGTAGTGAGCTCTGAGTCTATAAATACTGCTGCAAGCTTGCTCCTCACTGACTAAGTGTATGTGTGTGTGTGCATGTGTGAATAACGAAGTGAATGTTCAGCATTTGGTCTAATTGCCTTCCTCAATTCTGAACGACATAACTGCACGATTGCGCAGCTGAACTATCTTAATGTCATGCTTCATTTGCTAAAAACGTTGTCCATTACAGTCTAGCGCCTAAATTTGCACAGCCATTCTTCATTCAGCTTCCTGTGTTCAACCTGTGACGCTTTTCTCATTACAGTGAACCTAAGAGCATCTGGACTGATGATAACCTGTGTTTTGAAGCTCTTACGAAAGACGTAATCCTGACAAATTTTGCTCATATTTGTTAAAATTCATAAGATCATAAAAAACATAAAATCACAATTATATGATTAATTACATAAATATACAATTAACTCCATTTACTTTAGATTTTAGACTCATAGTTTTGAGTCAGCACATCTGACTTCGTTGACATATGTTTGGATGTTTCAAAAAGTGTCAGAAACATAAATGTATTAAAAATATGTAATAGTAAAATATATACTCTACTAATTATGAGCATGTGTGAAATCTAACAAAAAAATCACTTTCAGCTGAGTTTATCTGCTTGTTTTGCATGACAAATAAATCAAATTTAAATCCAATTATCTCTTTTCTAACCAAGGACACAAGAGGAGAGGTGTAGGGATATGGATTATACTATTTGGATTGCTCTAAATTTACATGTACATTTACAGCACTTGGCAGACGCTCTTAGCCACCCAACACTGTGCTTTCCAGTCTACAAAGAAAACGTCTTATACCAGTAAATCTAGTCTTGGATTAATAGCTGCTAGTCAACCAAGACTACCTGAGCTGATGCAAAACCGTGACATATAATGTTTTTCTTCTTCTTCTTTTTGTAAAGTTAGTAGTAAGTTTGTTAGTTCTGTAGTTCTGGTCCTCAGTGCTCTGTGAAGAGGTGGTGAGTCTTCAGTCGTCGTTTAAAGACAGTGAGGGACTCTGCAGTTCTGACTGTTAGGGGAAGTTCATTCCACCACTTGGGAGCCAAAACTGAGAAGATCCTTGATTTCTGTCTTCGATTTTTGAGAAGGGGGGGGGGGATGTCCAGTCAGGCTGAAGATGATCACCTGAGAGGACAAGCTGTCCATGGTTTGATCATTGCAGATAGGTAAACAGGAGCTGGACCATTTTTAGCTTTGTAAGCAAGCATCAGTGTTTTGAATCTGATGCGGGCAGCCACAGGAAGCCAGTGAAGGGTTCTCAGCAGTCGGGTGGCATGTGAGAATTTAGGGGTATTGAAGACCAGGGGTGTTGCTGCATTAAATCACATGAAACATGCCTGGCATGCGGTAAGGGTTAGCTAACTAGCAGGTTTACCTGGCTGCAAGAGTCTTTCTTAGTTTACTGACTTACTGATGGCATATGTATATAAATATCGTATGTATCTGAAACAAATAATGAAATTAAATGTAATGTTGGAAGCTGATTGCCAAAAAACAGCAGGCAATATCCATGACAGCATTTTGTGGATTTTGTAGACGGTCTCCTCCTGAATTTTATAGAAGTGGATAACTATTTGTTGACGGTTGACACTTTTAACGGTTGACACTTTTAACAGGTTTTGGGCCACATCCTATTATTATTTTGATGCCCATTTACCACGCGAGATTTGAAGGGTTCGAAAGTTTGATCATTTTCACTGGGTATATATGGATAACACCTTTAGAATAAATGCTGTATCTGCAATCTGGTGGAATGCAATTTGTGTCTTGAATCTTCCCTCAAAAAAAATCTTTCTGGACTGAGTTTGGATACAGCATGCTGATATTGTCAGGATTAGGGGTGTTTATAGGAAACAAGAGCAGCGCAAATGTGTAAAACAAAGTTTAATAAATGACGAAAAACACCACAAGAAACATAAACTAGAAAACAAACGAGAATTACAAGATACATAAACTAGGTAGCCGCGACGACATGAAATGACGATAACAAACCGCGACGCTGACGCGAAACAAAGGGGTTTAAATACTCAACATAAACACAAGACACCTGGAGCAGGAAAGGAGACCTGGCAACGAGGATCAGGTGGGAGGCGGGGGAAACACGAACACGAGGAAAGATACACGTGGCTAGACAACCAAAACATGGACACGTGAAACACAAGGGGCGTGGCTAGACAACACGTTACAGATATACATAAACATACAAGTGTTGTGTGACAAAGTCTGTCACAAAATGTAAGCTATACATTTTAATTTGTGTATGAGAAGAGCTTGCGCCCAGCCCTGCGTGGGGATTTGTCTAGGCCTAAGAAACAAACCTGTGTTTGTCAGTAAATTTACATTTGTAGGGTTGGTTAATTCTGTCCTGCGTGTGAACATTTTAATGAATATTTCAGTGAATACATTATGTAAGTTGATATTGCTTGTGCTTATTGCACAGAGGATGTTAGCTGACCTTGTGTAGGCAAACTGAAACGCTCAACGCCTTAATAAAGCTGATCTCTACGCCTGCACATTCTGCATCAAATCAAGAACACAGAATGGGGGCAGCAACTGGCCACGACTGTGTTTCCGGTCCAAATTATAGAAGAAGTGCAAGTTTACACAAATTTTTTGACACTGTACTGTAAGGTTCAGTGCACACTGAAAAAGCTACAACATTAAAACTAAAGCAGGTGACGTGAACTTACAACTAACAACTTACACAACTTGGATTGGCTGCTAATGAGTCAGTGGCTGTGTGTACTGACCCCTTTCTATAAGTCAGCCTTCACTTTTTAAACCACAGTATGCAACAATCAACAGAAAGAATCCAGAGCTTGCTTACAGAATTGATAACCCATAATCCATTTTCAACCCTGACACTGTCACCATGCCATTGTTAACACTGCTGCATTTGAAAGTGACTCTTTGTCATTGTGAACACACTCAGGCACCACAACAAAATGTGACCTCTACGTGGAGCAGTGGGCAGCTATCAACATTGTCCAGGGAGCAGTGTAGTGGGATGGTACCTTGCTTAAGGGTACCTCAGTAGTGCCCGGGCTCGAACCTGCAACCTTCAGGTCCCAAAGGCAGCGTCCTAACCACTAGGCCACCACTGCCCATGTGACTATGAGGCAACAGTTTGGTCACCACTAAGACATAAATGTGGCAATGTGAATGCTCAGTGTGGAAACTGGATGTAATTGAGAAATAATTCTGATTTGCTCCAATTCCTCCAAAAAAAAACCTGACACATCCAGTTTAACTAATTATGGACTTCTGAAGATAATAATTTGCTGGATCAGGTGCCTAGAATTTGGGTTATAATGCTAGTCTCTGCTTCAGATACTCCTCTCACACATAGACGTTTGCTTTAGTGGTATGTCATGCTGAAGCAGTGGTCCAAGATTGGTTATTTTGTACTTTTTCATAAAGCAGGTGGCTCTTGATAATGTTAGGGCATCACATGCCTCCAGGTTAAAACAGGACTCCTCAGTGTGAGTCAGTGGTTAGAGCAGTGTTCCCTAGTGCCATTTTCGTAGACTCCAACAGTGGAATCTGAGCTTAAATCACACCATTAGTTAAGGATCAAATACTTGATTCTGACGTGTTTGAGCAAGAAACACACACAACCAGTGTTTTACAGACTCACTCTATGGCTCACTTTAACCTCATGAAGGGTTTTCTAATTAGCTGATGAGTTGAGTCAAGTGTGTAAGAGCAGAAAAACACTACCTCAGAGTTTCCAAACTTCACTTCAGGGGGCCCAATTAAATTCCTCAGAGCTGGTTTTTGCTTTAACCCTACTGATTCAACTCATGAAGGACTTGATCATTTGCTAACGATGTGACTCAGGTGCAGGGGAAACACCACACTGCACTGCAGATGGACTGCAGCTAGGAAAAACAGGGCTAAAATACTGCTGTGCAGTAACTGCTGTTTAACCGAACGTAGCTTTATACTCTGTGGACCTACTTTTCATTGGAAACCGGCTGCCCAACAATGCTCAAATTACGCACAATCCCACCTGGGGCAGTCAGGGTTATATGCCTAGCTGATGGATCAATAAAGTCAATCCAGGAATTTGCTCTGCTCTGACTATCAGTTGTGCCAATTTAAAGAAACCTGCATTAAATATAACTTCAAGAAATGAAGCTATAATCCTTCTCAAGGTACAGGACATAGGTCTGAAAACAAGAACTATTTACATTGTATGTTGCCTAGTAACATATCACAAACACTATTCAGTAATAATTCGGTAATATGTATTACTGACTAAATTATAACAACTAAATTTACACTATTTTGCCAGTGCAGGTTGATGTGAAATGTCTCTTTTTTGGATTGCATGGGATTTGTCCATCTTGGATTAATAGTTGAAAACAGGGACCTTCAAAAGGAAAGATCCCAAGGCTGGACCATGTGTCTCACATTTAGAAAACCAAGGAAACCATGACGTCAGGTCAATTTTATTTCTAACGCACTTTTTTACAACTGACGTTGTAACTAAGCAGCTTTACAAAATCTGGGTCTGAGCCCCTAATGAGCAATCCAAAGTAGACAGAGCCTAGCCTATGTATTGCATTTGGCCTGGAAATCTCAAGCATGACAAAGCAAAACTTATGCTTTTCACAAATCAGAAATCCTCAGCCACCAAGGAGTTCAAATTATTTTTAAAAACATATAGAATTGTATTTGTCAAAGGTCTATAGGTTTCGAGAGAATTTGATAAGGGTATGAGGGGCATTGGGCCCTGCAGGTAGGATGTGACTTAGGCCCCCAAAATGTTCAGATATGACCATTCATCAAATGGTGAATGTTAAACGGCATGCACCTTGGAACTTCTATGGCAGAACATGCTCTTAGCTGGTATTTCCCACCTCTAGTCTTTTGTTTGTCTGCACTGCACAGTTCTGTGGTTTCCCTGCACGTCATTATCTGGCATGAGTAGCTAGACTGTGAAACTGTGCTGCACAATAGGCTACAGGTGCCTCATGCATGCATGAATATGGATTGTTCTTCAGAATACAGATGCAGAATGCATAATTGCTTATTTATTAGGAACGTGGTGTCTCCATAGTGACAGACAGAGTGGTAAATACTCAAGCTCTTAAAGAGGCTCATAACCTCCTGCGAGATGCCATTAGACTTCAAATGCAATGCCATTAAGACACACGTGTTGCTTTCCAGAAACAAATTGGACGTCACACACACACACACACACACACACACATTTGAAATCACATCAATACAGGTTGTATTCTCCAAATATGGTCAACGTCCGGTCAATCCAGAGCTGCAGAGTTGTCTGCAGTACCTAATGTGATCACTAGGTGGCAGCATGAGTTTAGTCAGGCTTACCGGAAGTGAAGTTCAAAAACTGCCTGTTGAGCTGCCAACTTGTTTGATTTTTTTCTCCTCTCTTTTTTTTACCTCTCACATCATTTCATACCCTGCTATGTTGTTTGATTTTAATTTTCATACTCTAAAGCTTGGCATATAAAATGTAATTGCAGAAACAGCGAATGATTGTGGGGTGGGTGTGGGGGGGGGTTGCCTAATGGTTTAGATATGGCCCTCTTGAGGCTAATGCTCTGTAGGTGCAATTCAGAGGCGAAATCAGCATTTTACTGACGACCTTGTGTTTTGTCTGAGCAACAGAGGAGGCTCCAGCGTAGGTGTTCTCTTTCGGTTAGTCTGTCAGAGGGTCTAGCAGACTCAACCAGCCTGAAGGGACAAAGGGAAAAACACCAAACAAACAGTTGAGAAAAAAGAATACACCATTATCAGCACCACGGACAAGGCAAGAATGGACAAATGAGACCATTTTCCTGTTTTAATGGCTTTACGCTGTTAAAGATGCAGCCACAATAAACGATAAAACCTTTGGTGGGCTGATAAAAGCGAAACCTGAACCTTTGGGTTTATGCAACAGTGCAAGTTTAAGAAGTTAGAAGAGTCTCCTGCATGTACGTAACCTCATATGGGAAGGCTTCTTAAGTAGAAGTCGATGATTTATTGACACATGCCAGTGGTAATAAAGGCAGTAAAGCCTGGTTCTTGAAGAAATGGTGGAGGTGACAGGTGACATCAATTGTGAGTGGGTCATCTGTGCACTCTCCTGGTGCAGGTCAGTGGGGAATGAGGTGAGGTAACTAAATGGGACTAGATGGGACTAAACTGTGTAGGAAAGTGTGCTCCACTTCTCAAACTTGCAAAAATACTACATGCATGGCTAGACAAAACAGTCCTTTGTGCATTATCATGTTCTGCATTGGGCCTGATGTGTATTACACAGTTTGATGCACTGATGATGTTCTTGTTGTCTGGGAAATTGTGGAACATCTCAAGAACAACAAAAATATAAACCCTTTCTGATATGATGTGATACTGTGGCAGAGAGGCAAAGCTGCCAAGGTGGCACACTGTGTGTGGACCCTCCCTTGATTGCCAGTTCAAATGGCACCCACCACAGGAGGGGCTAGGACTTTAAAAGAGAGCTCTTTAGTCAGAGAGGAAGAGCAGGCTTGAGGAAACAGGCTAGAGAGTTTAGAGATTTCAGTTCAAAGGAGTGGTGGTTATGTTGTGTTACTCTTTGGTTCTAGCTATGTGTAATTAAACCCATGTTAGTCACTTATCTCGGCTGTGTCTGTGTGCCTCTGAGTGTTGGGAGGCTCTTGGTCTGTGCTATACAATGTCATAATACATTTCTGCACACTCTCAGTCCAATTGGTTGCCAACACATCCTTTCGTTGTTAAGCTCATGCTCTCATGCAAGAAGTTGCATGGCATCACCCCACTACATCCCCATCTGATAACCAGACAATTCTATTCATCCTCAGGTGAAAACGTCTCTGTTTAACAAAAATTTCACTCTATGCTGAACCCTGTAGCGAGTGCTCACACAATTTAATAAATGAGGCAATATGTCATATGAGTGTTCAACAAAAATCATAAGCATGTACTTTGGGACTGGCCATAGTCTTGCATAGTCTCATAGCTAGTGTACAATTCAGGAGGCAACACATCTACATGCATAATTGTCATTTGGGGAGATTTCTCAGCCATGCTGACCTGCTCTACATCCATGCACTAAGCTTGTGCATCAGATATCGTCCCCCCATCACCCCTGATGAGTGCACTGGATTGATTTTGAAGTGTCAAACCCAGATACATCTAGATTCCCACCTATGTTTAGCCCAACATTTCTCATGCTTGTCCCCTGATGTTCCTGTTACAAGATCCGACCACGTAAAACTAGTCAGGCTGCAGATCTCCAGCAATAGGACCACTGACCACTGGTGCACACATGAAAAGACCTGCAGTGTTGGCAAACCACCATTTTTTGCAGTATGCATGTTGCAAACATGACCACGCACTTGTTTGTTCATGCACTGAGAGAAATGAGGATGGAGATGAGGTTTAATATCACATGCATTTCCAATCAAAAGTGCATCTTTAGGTCATATGTAAGAAGTGAGTGGTCTGAATGCTTTGAGTTTGTTGAAAAAGGGGTTTCAACTTTTCTTCCACTTTGCAGATTGCCTGCGTCATTGAAGGCAAGAGAGAGGGTGAGAGAGAGATAAAGTGACCAAGTGTGTGAGAGAGGAAAGTTAAGCTTATATAATGGAGCTCTGGTAGTTTTTCTGTGTGTTTCACTGACAGCCTGACTGCACAGACAGTCAACAGCTGGAAGCTGTTCCCATGGCAACCGGTCTGACTACTCCGCCAACTCCAGCTATGGGTTTCCTGTGAATGAATGAGTGTTTCTCTCTTTCTCTCGCTGTCTCTCTCTCAGTGTTTCTCTCTCTCTCTCTCTCTCTCTCTCTCTCTCTCTCTCTCTCTCTCTCTTTCTCTACAGGATATTAGTTGGGCAAAGTAGAGAGAGGTGTATGAGAGAGTGATGGATTGTGTGTGAGAGGAATTGATTAGAAATACTTGGAAGGGCATTAGAGTTAATGAAATGGAGTGAGCGAGAGAGAGAGAGAGTGAGAGAGAGAGGTGACTAAGCATAATATGTTCAACCTTGTTTTTTTGTTCGTGGAGGTGAAAGGTGGTATCAACCTGGGCAGGTCATCCATGCAGGTCAGTGGGGAACGGGGTGAGGTAACCAAAAGACCCTGCACATGTGTAAGCAATGCATAAGGTGGGCTCTTCAATCCTGCAGCCTGGCGGGTGGAAGTCTGGGTGAATTCGGAGTAAGTGTCTGCAATGCTCTGGGCTGGTGATCTTGTTAAAAAAGCACCTCTCGGAGGGGGGGGGGGTTGCAATATATTAGACAGCAAGTGAACAGTCAGTTCTTGAAGTTGATACATTGGAAACAGAAACAATGACCAATAATGGGGTCAGAGCATCTCCAAAACAGCACATGTTTGAGGTGCGTACTACTTAGTACCTACCAAAAATGATCCCAGGAATGGCAACTGGTGAATTGGCGTCAGAGTAAGGGGCACCCAAGACTCAGTGATGCATTTCGGGAGTAAAGGATAGCCTGCCTGGTCCAATCCCACGGAGGATCTGGTTTAAAAAGTGAATGCTGACTCTGATAGAAAGGGGTCAGAACACACAGTGCACCACAGTCAGAGTTGTTTCAGCAGCATTAGGCAGGTGGTGTTAATTCTGATTGGTGTGATACTAACCCCACACTACTGGTTCAATAAAAGCCTAAGTAAGTGGTCTTCAATGCAAGTCCTGGGGACCCACCACCTTGCACAGTTCTAACTCTTTCCTCACACCTGATCCTCAGGTAAATATTACACCTGCCTTGAGCTGGACTGGGTGTGTCAGGGGCAGAGAATACCTGCAATTGTGCAGGTCAGTGGGTCGGATATTCACACAAGAAGGTGGGGTAACATCATTTTTACTCATACAGTACCAAAATAAACAGTTCTAATTTTCCTTAAGCCATCTTTTACCATCTATAAAACAAACTGTAATAACAACCCCAGATTCTTTCCATCTTGTACTGAGTTTTTTTCACCAAAAACAGTAGGAATTCATTTTTTCAACTTTTCTTTATCTTTCAGAATTAAACAGATTTAGTTTTATTACTCATCCTTTAGGATCATTTAAATGCCCTCTGTCCGTCAGCCCTGTATTGTACCTCATTCAAAAGGCATTCCAGCCCGAAACACTACTTATAACCTTAACGTGAGTGGGTGGAGCTAAACTGCTGAAGTGAATTAAAATAAATGTTTTGTTTTTGTGACAAAGCTTGTTTTTATAGCTAAATTTGCATATATGAACTGTAGGAAGTGTGGGTAAATTATTTTGAAATCTGAACATTGGTTTATATACTAAATCAACCTCTTTTATTAAAAACAAAAAACAAAATGTGAATTCCCTTGTTGTTAATTATTCAAAAAATTCATGTAAAAGACCCAAGTATGAAGCAAATTGTAGCATTTGACAAATGCTGGAACAATTCTGAAGTTTTTTAAAGATAAGTGGTTTCGTTCTGGCTTTGACAATTTATATTGTGTGGCCAAAATAAATCAGGTTTAGATCTGAATTATACGTAATTGTGAATCCCCTAGACCAACAAGTCATGTGACTGCTCTGTACATGCTGGAGTGTGTGTGGAATAGTCTAGTGGATATCCTCCATTTCTAAAAGCACTTGCTTGTTGTTCAATAGCCATGGTCCAGACAGTTTCCTCACAATCAGGTTCAGCCACTGACAGTAAGGAGAATGTGGTTCACTTTCCTGGTGTGTTTTTCGGCTGCTGCAGTGAGAAGAGTGATTCATCTGGCTTGAAGGTGATTGAGGAGAAAGGAGGAACAGCACTGAAGAGGCCTATAGCTCCATACCAAATGGGCTTTTGTTTTGATTTGAGAGACTGGCAGAAAATACTCCACACTGAACCTTTACCAATGCTTTACAACTCCTAGACTGTCTGCAGGCTACAGTAGCTTCCAATACATTTACATGTTCTGCATTTGGCAGACACTTTTATCCAGAGCATTGTAGTGAGTGATTATTTATCATTGTGAGCACAGCACAGCACACAGTGCACCACAACGGAATGTGACCACTGCATTTAAGTCAACCGTGAGCAATGGGCAGCTGATGTGGACAGCATCCGGGTAGCAGTGCTTGGGTACCTCAGTGGTATTTGTACCAGTCTGGGAAGGAAAACCTGTCACAATAATAAACCTAGACTTAAATTAAGAGCTGCTAGTCACGATTGTAGCCATGCTGACGTTAATCCTTACACAGATTTTTTTTTAAATATAGTTAGTAATAAAAACGTTTGTCAGTTATGTGGGGACATGAAGTTACTGTCCTATATGTTCTTTGAAGAGGTGGGTCTTCAGGTGGGTCATCTGAAGACAGTGAGAGACTCTGCAGTTTCTAACATTCAGGGAAAGATTGTTCCATCACCTAAGTGCCAAAATTGAGAACAGCCTTGAGGTCAGTCTTTGATTTTTGAGAAGGTGGCATTCAGTCAAGTTGAGAATAATGCTCTAAGAAGGCAAGCTATGACCTGTGGTTTCATCATTATAGATAGGTAAACAGGGGCTGTACCATTTTTGGCTTTGTGGGCAAGCATTAACATTTTAAATCTGACTTGAAGAGCCACAAGTAGCCATTGAAGGGTTTGGAGCAGCTGTTTGTGAGAAGAATGCAATTTGCATTTTTCTCTCTTGCTGTAACACATCTGCTTCAATTCGTAGAGTAAGCCTTCATAAGCTGAGTCAGCTGCACAGCACAGATCTTGACAGAAAACCATTAATTTAGTGTTTCCTGGGTTTTACACCTCACCAACACAAACACTTCCATGTGCTAGGCAGTTCAGCAGTGCCATGCGAATATGTATCTTGAGTTCAGTGAATACAGATAAAAAATTCCAACAAAAACTTGAGGTTCTTGGTTCTTGGATTGCATGTACACATCTAGGAAAAATCTCTAGTTGCTATTAAACCTGGGGCATGTCTAGACTTCTTGCTATCCCGGAACCACTCTTAGATATAATTGTGGTCGTGTGCAAAGCTTGTATCTCCGTCTTTGGTCATTTTTATTTCTCTTCATAAATCAATGCTATTGGTCACCATTTATGTCTGTCTGATAATTAGTTCAATTGCTGAATGTCTCAGTTTTGGCAAATCGATTAAAACACTGCAGTGTATGTGTTTCTCAAATGTACTTTTGATATTAACATTGTAATTAGAAAATAGGACAAGGTATTTGCTTGTTCACTTGATTATTCACTACATAATGGTTGCTTATCACACCAGTTTGCTAACAGAGCATGAGTAGTTTCTGTTAATGTTATGAAAATAAAATGTTTTTTTAAACGATGTTAACACATTACATAACGTAAGTGCTGACTGTAATATTAGTGTGAAATTTTTGGGGTGTTGATATATGATGTATGAACAGAGATATAATGTTTTAAAAGCAGCTAACAAGTTCAAGTTCAAGTTCAAGTTCGGTTTATTGGTCATATGTATGTTAACGTTGGGTCAACAGTACAATGAAATGT
>JBBPDA010131436.1:0-23244 GCA_037974385.1 Arnoldichthys spilopterus
AACCTGAGACCTTCAGGTCTCAAAGGCAGTGTCCTAACCACTAGGCCACCACTGCCCAGTGGAGTGTCTTTGCAACAGTATCCCTGCATGTCCTTGATATAAAAGTGCAGTTATGTAAAACACAGGGCAGATCATCACACACTTTATTTCTTATTTTATTTTATCAAGAATTATTTACCCAGTAAAACCAAGACCATTTATAAGCACATTGGTCTCTCAAGAAAAACAACTGCAAGTCTTCATCGTTACATTCTTTGTGAGGCCCTTGAATGCAACAATGGATGAAAATGTTTCTATCTTTAAGACTTTCTGCAAATTTTTTCATGCTGATGGTGCAGGATAAGAAAAAGCAGTTTTCCCCAGCTCAATCAACATCCAGGGTACATTAAAAAGTAACCTTTTAAAAATGATTAATTAGTAACTACCAAAACTCATTACACAAAGTAAGTTACTGAGGTAAGCTTGAAGTTTCCCCAAAATCACTTTGTAGATAAAAAATATACCTACAGTTTCCCCAATCATAAAGAATGCAGTGATTAGTAATAAAACGCAAGGATGCAGGATACACTGAGTCAAGACTTATTAGAATGGAAGATGATGCACATATATATATGTATATATTATATCACCCAGCCAATCAATCAGAGTCAGAAATGTAGCATGCACAGGTTTTTAGGATTTATCAAAAATAAAAAAATGAATAATTTGGCTGTATGCACAAAATTCACATAATACCTAATGACACAAAAGCTTATCACCTTCCATATGGCAACATACTTATATGAGGGCACGTTTTCAATAGCTTGCCATCAGTTGTAAAATTCCGTTAGGCCCTTTTGAGAGAGCTTTTGAGAGGACCGTCAACTTTGAGCATTTAAAACTAATTATAGGCTCAACAGTTCAACCTGTAATAACTATAATGCAATCTGAAGCTCCTTCACTGATTTCTTAGAGAGGACCATGTATATGAATAACAGTGTTAAACTAAAACTTAACTGAAACGCAAAAGTGCTTCACCTAGTTCAAAACAGCATAGCTGGCAGTTACTTGTTGGCTACAGATTTCATCTATAATTTTCATTTACACCACATGATTCTAACTAAAACCTTCCTTTGGTACTTAAACAGACCAAAACTTATTTTTATACCATGAACCTACATTCACACCTGTACCATGACCTAACTAGGATGTAGCACACCATGCATGGGTAATGCTGTGACATTTGCTGAGATCCTTTGCAGTTCCTGAGTTTTTTCATGCAAAAGTCAGTGTGTTTGATCTGTCAGGTGGCTCAAAGGTTTAGTTTCAGATATTACTTCCCCTCATCCATTTCATGAGAAACACACACACACACACACACACACACAAACAAAAACAGAAGCAGGGCAACAAAGTTGCACCCAAAACTGGAGCATGTAACTATGATCCCTGTCAGTCAGGTTAGATTACGTTACTGTGAGGTTTCAGTTCCATGAAATGAACTTGGTTCCTCAGTTCCTCAGTTTCTCAGTAGGTTATAACTGCACACACTCACCATAGTGGTGATGGATTGGGCACTGTGCAGCATTGCAGTCAGTGGATGGAGCAAACACATCAATTGAAGGAGAGGGAAGAGGAGATGAGACTGGCAGGTTCAGAGTCCCCTCCAGCTGTAGATCTGAAGCAGAACTTGTGCTGGAGGAATGCCTGTACAAAGCACATTTTTTGTTATTCGGTTTGATGCGCATTGGGGCTGTCACAATTGTTCGATTAAACATGATCTCCCGATGCTCTCCCTTGCAATTAGAAAGTGGCCCTGATGGACACTGTCATTATTTATTTATATAAACTAACTTCATTGATCCCAGAGGAAATTGCTTGTACCTCTGCATTTAACCCATTACATATGCACATGTGAAGCAGTGGGCAGCTATCAACAGCACCCAGGGAGCAGTGCAGCAGGACGGTACCTTTCTTAAGGGTACCTCAGGAGTGCCTGGGCTGGGACTTGTGACCTTTAGGTCCCCAGGGCAATGTCCTAAAAACCAGGCCCCCACTGCCCAATAAAGTATATGCCCAAAAATTATATGCACCATTTTTATTATTATTACACATATATAATATGTTTATCAACTCTGTGCATCCTAGCTAAGTGTTCCTGCAACATTCAAATGTTATTCATCGGTAGTTTTGTTGGATGACATCATTTGTTATGGTCTGAACTTTTTGGAAAACTCAAATAATCCTCAAAATAATCACAAATTACTGATTTGCATGTTCCGCATAGTTCAGACACGCTAATGCTAATGCTAATGAAATGAGAAGACCTGTCTAAGCATGTTCATAAATTCATAATTCATAAGCATGAAGTAGCCTAACTGATTTTAATGCAAGGTATTTAAGGCAGAGACGTGGTAAATATGAACCTGTGCAATAGAGTCCGAAATGTGGGCTGTCAGACGGCATAGAGTTTAAAGTGCTTCCGGTTTACCTGCGTAGTTTGATGGGCAGTGCAGGGGGCTTCTTGTCTGCTGTAGCTTCTTGGAGAGTGTAGTCCATTTCTGAGCACTTTTAGCCAGCGTTGGTTTGTCAACGTTCGTCAGAATGTGAAGGTATACGCTTCTCCAAATGTCAGTTCCTGTAGCTTTCGTCTTCCCATGTGTCACCACACCGTCTCTCTCTGTCTGTCTGTGTGTTTCTATCTATCTCTCTTTCTCTTCTCTTTTACTTCTCTCTTGCTCTTATCTGACTATCTCGTTCTGAGGTTGGAAGCGGAACACATGTCTTACTGAGTGTAGGTTTTTTGCTCTAACCTCAAGCTTTTGAAACACATCTCTAAAACCCTCACTGAAGTGCATCTGATCTGCTTGCATAACCCATGTTTCTAAAAAAGAATTATAAAGTAGGGAAACTTTTTTTAAAAGGTCAGAATTTAGTCTGAACTTCTAATCTATGAGGCATATGAGGCATTAGATATTGCAGTTGCAAACTTCTCTGGAATATGCTTTCTGTGCGTATATCCACTTCACTTTAGACTTGGTGCTTAAGAAATACAAAACAAAAAGCTATTTATGCATCAGCAAAAATAAATATATGTTTACAAAAATGATCAGGGAAAAGTATTCAGATGTTACATTACATTGATTACAGTAGTACTTTATTTCAAAGACGTTGTTGGCTGTTACAGCTTCGAGATACCTGCTGAAAGTGCTTCACTACAGTTTCCCTGCAATTTGGTTTGAATTTGGTCCAATCCTCTTGGCAAACCTTCCATTCCACAAGGTTACAAGGGTCCCTTGTCATCAAATTTACACTGTTATACAAGCTGTACACTGACTACTTTACATTGTATCAAAGTGTCATATCTTCAGTGTTGTCCAATGAAATGGACAATTTCAAAATCCTCCATAAAATTCCACTGGGATTCCAGTCAGGATAGTACCTGGGCAAGGTGTCACCAGTCCCATCTGTTAAAGTCTAGTGTGCCTGCAGGCTTTTATTCCAAAAGCAGTAGTTGACCTTTTTTATCTAATATACTGTCTAAAGACTGAGACTAACTCATTAAAAGAGAAGAATCAGATGAGCTCGTGCTTGACAGGAATTAACCTGCAGCCACATTAACCACCTATAGATAAGACTGATGACCCCAGGGCTAGGCCATGTAAACACCTTTCATTTTAGATAACAGTCTGGAGTTCTAGTGGCTGTATGTTAGGGGTCATTGTCTTGTTGAAACATCTTCTTCCCTTACTCGACTGATGGTACTAAATCCCCCTCCCCCCAGTAGATTGCGACATTCAAATTTCATTTGATGACGTGTAGTCCTCCAGTACTGTTTGCAGAGAAGCAGCCTTGATGCATTACGATTCAACTTTTCTGAGGGTGTGGTATTTTT
This sequence comes from Arnoldichthys spilopterus, assembly GCA_037974385.1. Taxonomy (NCBI): domain Eukaryota; kingdom Metazoa; phylum Chordata; class Actinopteri; order Characiformes; family Lepidarchidae; genus Arnoldichthys; species Arnoldichthys spilopterus. Next base: position 3,875 of record JBBPDA010131436.1, read on the forward strand.
GGGATCATACATACAGCTCTCTTTCCCCAAACATGATGCGTAAATGATAACCACTTTTTTTCTCTCTGATTTTGGGCTTTATCACAACTTTTTTTCAGTGACTTTTGGCTTATTTCTTACATTCCAAATCAGTAGTATGAAAGATATTGCATATTGCACCTGTTTAGGGACAGTTAGTTGTTGTTTGAGGTTGATTTGCATATCAAAGCAGTTGTACTGACAGGAACACTGAAGTAGTTTGAATATTGTTTATAAGTGTTTGAAAATAGTGGGCAGCATGGTGGCGCAGTGGTTAGTGAGGAGCTTGCAAGCTCTCCCCCTGTTTGCATGGGTTTCCTTTCACTGTCCAAAGGCTTGCAATAGGTTGTTTGGATACTCTAAATCACCTATAGGTGAGTGTGTGTGAGTGGTTCTTTCTACATGTCTATATTTTAAAAGTGTGGAAATACTTTTTAAAAACTTTATCTTATAAAGTGTAACTTTATCTTAGTCTTTTATGCTTATGAATACATTGCTGTTCATTGTTACTGTTTCTCAGTCAAATGACATTACGTGTGTAAAGTGGATGGATGTGCTGAATATGTATTAAATAATAGAAAAAACAAGAGTGCTTGTTTCCCCTCGCTGTATACATTTTGTTGCTGGTGCAAGTATTAAACCCACGCTGGCTTATCTGAAAGCAAACATTACTAAAGTGTGCTAGATGCACGTCATGGGACTGGATCAATAGCTACTTCAGAAAATAGAGTGTGTGTGTGTGAGTGTGAGTGTGTGTGTGTAATTAGCTAGGTGCTGAAGAGGCATTCTGGACTTAGAAAAGAATGAATCATGGTGCCTGGTTGTTTCCCAAACAACTTCTTGCACTAAACATTTAAGACTGGGGTCAGTCTGAATCAGCCTTCTATCATAAACACTAATGAGGCAAACCGTGAAAATCATCTGCAGAACAGTTTTGTCCATAATTACCCACAATGAACACAGGCTAAATTGTAATAAACTCATCTTTATTGTGAGTTAAGTTGCATAGCCAATTTGCTTGTATTCTTCAGTAGTCCAGTGTTACTACCAAGTCTGGTATAGTTCTTTTTATAGAACTAGATAAGTTATGGTGTGCCTATTTATAGGGTTATGTTATGTGCAAAATATACACAGATAACTGTGCAATTTACACAAAATTTAAATTAGTGTCAGAGGTAGCAGGGGTTTAAAGGGTGTCATATATGCAGATCATGTTCAAAATTACCCTGAAAATGCACATGTGTATACAGTGAAAATAGGTTAGGATCATGCAGTTCAGAAGACAGCTGTGTAAAGTGCAGTGATTGTGCAGGTGTGGATGCATAGGGAGAGGGGGTGGTTAGTGGAAAAAGCTGTCTTCTGGTGTGTGCACAAAACCTTTACCACATTGAGCCGAACTGTAACTTTATGGTAAAAATAGTGACCCAAAAGTACTTGTGCTAATGTAATTGAAAATAACAATTTCTATGAATAAAAAATAGAATCTGGAGCCGATCCCAGCTGACTACTGACCTAATACTTATTTGATTAGATTTACAAATCATTGCATTCTATTTTTATTGATATTTTACAGTGTCCCAACTTTTTTGAAATTAAGGTTGTAGAAGTGGGCAGTGGTTGCCTAGTAGTTAAGACATTGTCCTTGTGAACAGAAGGTTGAAGGTTCAAGTACCAGCCCAGGCATTACTGAGGTACCCTTAAGCAAGGTACCGTTCCGGTACACTGCTCCAGGTGCTGTTGGCAGCTGCATGCTGCTTCTTGTGTGCATGTGTGATGGGTTAAATGCAGAGGTCACGTTTCGTTGTGTTGCCTGAATGTGTTCACAATGACAAATAGTCACTTTTACTTTCAGAAAGGGCAGAGACAGACCTGCCTTACAACAGTCTGAGAACAACATATGGGATCAACTGAAGGAGTAAGTTTATTGAATTGCCATCATTTAATATCATGCAACAAGACATGCATGTAAATCTGGGGGTGTTGCCAATCAAATGTTCTGAATTATCTTATACAGTCAGTAGAGACTGATCTGGAGTGAATTCTGCTATACTTGGTTTTCTTAATTCTCCTCTAGATCTTAGAGATCACCATACCAAAATTCTTGTAGTACTGTAACCTGAAGCTACTTTTATAAGCAGGCCATGGCCTCTTTACGGAAGGCGGCCAACTACCAACTTAAAGGGAGCAAAAATTCAAAAACTTTATTTTGCCAGAATACAATTAAATAAAATCATTGAATTAAAGAAAGAGAGAGAGAGAGAGAGAGAGAGAGAGAGAGAGAGACAGACACAGACAGACCCAGTCTCAAACAACTGCTCCTCAGTTAAAAAAGAGCTACACACAGTCCCAATACGGTACACCAATACAGTAGTTATACATAAGGCAAAAAACGAAATGCATTAAGCACAACGTGCTTTGCGTTTATAAAGGTGACAATATAACAATGCAAACTATCTAAAAAGTAGAGCAGTGGCACATGTATACACAATCTCTCCCAGTGGACCTTTGCTCATCAAGCTAAACTTGGTGATGGCACTACGCGCTGCGCTGCACGCTGCACAAACACTGTGCACGTGCACTGGATTACACCGTATGTGCACAGCCAAACTACACCAGGCCCTCACAGCATTACACCTAAACAGCTTTATATGATGCATTTTCCATCACAGATAAAATCACTGGGCTCAATGGTCAGACATATGTGTATGTGGTTTGGGTATAAATATTGTTAAAGCAATCTGCCTCCAAAAAAATATGTGCAAGTCTTTGATTAAACTGAACCGAATATATAAGCTTTGATACTGAGTTAGCAGATGCGTAGATCTCTTATTACACTATTAGCAACAAAAGTAAACATATGTACAAGTCAGATACTATCTTGAGAATGTAATATAACTGTACAACAGTTAACAGCTCAAATGACTCAGTCATTCTCAGATATAAAAAGTCTTAAAGGAATCTTGTAAATCAGTCTGACTCCTGATTGAAGATATTTCATTAGAGTATATATACTGACTGATCAACTAATCAGCAATAAAAGTACTGTTATCATTAGTTGCAGCCAAACTGTACAGTGCATTATTGATTGCACTGTGTACCTACATAAACCACTTGAATCTTGTAAAATACTGTATGTACACCTTCTTTGATTAAAAAAGAAGTACAATGCATTTAGAAATCCTGACTACAACAAAGAAGTTAAGCCAGGTTGATCAGGGCTAAATCTGATAACTCTAGCGTTAATTTACTCTAAATCAGTAATAAAATCTCAGTAAGAAGTAAAAATTATCTTACTAAGAAAATGAAGGAGAAAAACGCAACACTTTTCATGGAACAAGGCAAATCAGTGACTGGCTGCTGCATCCACGGTGTGGGAAGAAGAGATTCTTTTCTTCCAGCTGCTGTCAGACTGTACAACCAACACCTTACAGTTTGATCTCACACACAAACATACACACATATCCTAAACACCATGGACTGAAAACTGGAATGTTTACTTAACGTGCAATACTGGAATGTCTCATGTGCAATATTTCTTCACTGTGCAATATCCAATATTCAGTGCAATATTCAGTGCAATATTCTTCCGTGTAATATTTTTCATGGTGCAATTATTGTTCTGTCTTTTTTGTACACTCATGTCTATTTATATATTTTTTGGAAGTTTACTTTTTTTAACTTATTGTGCTGTATAGTTTTTTTTATTTATTGCTTTATCACTGCTCTTACCTTTTGTACTGCTGTAACAATGCAAATTTCCCACTTGTGGGACTAAAAAAGGTTCGCCTATCTTATCTTATCTTAAATTCTCTAACATAACTGCCTGGTAAGAAGAAAATCTTTGTCAAGCAAAAAACATTTTACATTTAACATTTTATTGAAGATATTTAATCTAATTAAGCATGCACCCTCCTTTGGATCTTGAGCTCTGGTTCATTGTCAAGTTGATATTCCACTTTTCGCTTCTGTGTTGTGCTTTTGCCCACAACATGTCCTTGGCCATAGGGCGGATAGCGGTCTCGGTGGTATACGCCATTCATACCTCCATCTCGTCCTTTATATGAGGGAGAGCAGATGTGGGAGCGGGAGTAAGAGTGGGATCTGGAGCGGTGACTCTGGCTTCGGGTTTGACCCCTATGAGAGTAAGGAAAATGTGAACAGAAGCGAAAGTGAGTATAAGAGAAACAACGGGACCTGAAACAAGAGCTGGTCTTGGAGTAGGATGAAGTACTGTATAATGGACCATGGTACGGAGACTTGTATCTCATTATTTTCTTATTATCTTCTTGCATCTTTAACCCCTTCAGTTTTTTAAAAATATTATAAGGAAGTTATAACATTATAATCACACAAGAGAAATACCTGGAGATTCTGTTTTTCACATTTGAAAGAGAAAAAAGACAAGAGTTGACAGAGTACTGCATTGGTCAAACTGTATTCCTTCTGGGTCACAGCTATACAGAGATGAACATTTCCACATTTTGTAAAACAATTGATTTATGGAATACCTGTTAATTACTTAAGACCTCACTAATGGCATGATGAGCTAAACATTTGGTGTTAAAAGAACACAGAAGTCTGTAAAGCTGTGGCCCGCTAAAACACTGCAAGTAATTAAAGCGTTTTGATCTTAAACCAAACTGCAGAATAACAGTAGTGCTGACAAAACTGTACCAAATACATACTTCTTTCTAATAAATATTTACAGAATAGATTACTTGCATAGCTTTATTAGCTTGAAAACACCTCAAATGTAGAAAATACTGGTTGATTAAAGCCTACTCACTCTTCCTTCAGTCTCTGCTGCTGTCTGTAGAACTCTTCCTGGGATAGGTAGGATGTATGCTGCAGAGGAGCGAAAACAGGTGGAATGTATACAGGAGGAACCTGCTGCCTTTGGGGCCATTCGCTGGGGGCATAGTTATGGCTTGAGGGCCTAGAGGGTGAAGAACAGTCAAAAATACAGGCAAAACTGTTTAATTGAATTATTAATCTGATATTTAAAATAAATAAATGCTAAATACATAAATAAAGCTAACTCTATTGCTACCTTTTTTTATCTGTTTTATTGTCCATTTTATACACAAGGAAATTCTTAACTGTTTTTTTTTTTAGTTAATGAAGTATTTTTAAAAAATATGTTATATAATGTTAAGTGAAAAAGCTTACTTGACCACAAGAGGGTCGTCAGGGTCGCTGGTCTGCTGTGCGGAGGAAAGGGTGGGGCTGTTGCTGCCAGCTTTACACATGCTTATTGTGCAACCCGAATTATTCTTGAAGTTGTTCACAGTCTAGGATTCAAAATGGCAAAACATTTATGTTTATTAACATACATTTTGATGGAGCCTGACTGAACTTGTCTGCACTCTTAAGTGTCTATGCAGAATAAAAATTATTATTATATAGTAATTATATTATGTAACTATTTTACTTTTAAATTATTTGACAAACATACTAGCTAACAGTTTTTGAATGTAAATAAAAGAGGAGGTGTACAGCTGATCATCAAAATGAAAGTTCTATTAAAAAATATAAAAGATCAGAATATGAAAAGTGTAAAAGGGGGCAGACTGCAGTGAAAATAAGAATCTTACTTGACGTAAGAATATGTTGGCGGACAAATCGTCAGGAGAAACTTGAGACTTGTTACAGCTGGGGCACACGTGGTCCTCCGACTCAAGCAAACTTGTGCGAACACCTGCAGTGAGAGTTAAGAATATATTTGCACATTTGAAAAAAGTATGGAAAGGCATAAAAATAAAAAATTTTAGTAATACTTTTAGTATTTACTGGGAACTACTCCATCATTCTTTACTCTCCCAGAATCACAGCACCTTATTTCATTAAAGATATTTCCTTTACCCACAACTTTTCATACTCACATTCGTCGCAGTAGCTGTTCCCACAGCAGGGAGTTACCGCGGCGTCGGTCATCAGCTCCTTGCAGATCTGACAGAGCAGCTCATCGGGCACAGGGTCCTCCACAGGAGAAGATGGCTGCTCCTGGGGGAGAAATGAAGGCTTTTCTTTCTTCCCGTTGGCATATGCTTCCCTGTTACAGCACAAAAACAGGAGAAAAAGCCTTCAGTCAAGCCACAGTCACAACACACTGCTATAAAGCCACTTACACACTGGAGGAAGGGACGACTTCTGAAGGAGCTTATGTTCTACATTTAGCTTACAAACATAAAATCTAAACTTTACAGTGATACAGAAAACAGCAAGATAATTAAAATGACAAGAAAATGGACAATGTAGCAGTAGAGGAAATGGTGGTTCTTACGCATTGATGGTGGGAATAGCGTATGTTCCATTGTTGGTCAGCATCACTCCTTTTATTGACGGATCGTCCACTTCCATCATGAAGCTGCGGGGAATCCCTGCGCTCTTCCTGATCTGCCTGAAACTTTTGTCCTGCCAACACATCAGTGAAGCACAGGATTAGAGTACATTACAAGTAAATATATATTCAGCTCACACATTATACTGATAAAAAATTTACATAATATATAAACATGAATTATTCATTTAAAAAATACAGAAATGAAATTCTATGTTCATGCATTTTGTGAGATTAGAAGTAGGAATAAAGCCCAGTTACCCCAATAGTTGGGCAGTTTCGGATGAAGTGCCCTTTATTTCCACACCGAAAGCACATGTAATTTGGTGGCGGGAGTCCAAACACGTTCTTTGTATAGCTAAAGTAATGTAAAAGTAAGAAAGAAAGAAAGATAGAAAGAAAGAAAGAAAGAAAGAAAAAGTCTCAGCATAACAACAACGTCCAGATCCTCTGCTGAAGAGCATCAGAAGGGCAGTACTTACTTAATGGGGCCGTACTCATGACAGGACTGAATTGCTTTGATTTTGTCCTCCTCAGATGCGTCGGCAGCAATAACAATCTGTTCAACAGGGTAATAACATTTTAACATACAGATTAAATATGGGAGCTTAAACACAGACAGTCACACACACAAGCTGTGTGCTTTAGGATGGTAAAACAATAAACATCATAATCTTTATTCAGAAAACAAAAAGACAGCTTTTACAGATTACAATGATAATGTTCAGCTCTCACTAGAATTCTGTACTTTCTTATGTCATTTCTATGCAATTCTGTGTGGCAAAAGAAATGAAGTGGCACTACATACCGCTTTTGAAGATCCTCCTAACTGTTGAGATTGATTACTGCAAAACAAAAGTGGTGAAAATCAGAGGTTATTCTTCACCGTGTTAAAGGACAAACATATAAACACCATGTTCTTCTATTCAATTACTCATCATTATCAATAAATACAGGCAATAATCAATATGGCTAATTATCAATATTGTTGGAAACTTTCAACAATCGTAATTACCAATAAATATATGTTATTATCAATATTTTATGCATCTCCTTACATTCAATTTTAAGCCTCAATAGTATTCTGAAAAAAATTATTAATATACAATGCACAACATGATTTAAAAAAATTAGAAATCAACAATGGCTTTAAAACATCAAACACTATAAACATTAGACACTGAGAATTTTGCAGAAATCAGAAGCAGCTAAACTCATCAATTTCAGTGTTGTTTTTGTTTTATTGTTTTCATTACTATCGTCATGGTGTGATTGTGCAGGTGTGATGGAGGACAGAAGACAAAACAAAAGGAAACTTACATGATAAACGTTTTTCTGGTGGCTTTCACTCCACTTTTCGGAATCCTTTTGACAATGACAGATGAATTTCTGGGGATAAGTGCATCATCTGTGTATTCTGAAAGAATGAGCAATAAGGATTTAACACATCACAAAACACATTTTTCCCAGGCATGGGCCCTTTAAAAGATCTTGAATAACAAATGGCTTATCTCTCCCTACTCTCAAAGTGCACATCAGGAGTAGGGACCGTTTGGGACACGCCCCATTGACCGCGGGCGACTGAATTCAGTTAGCGTGAGTCTAGGTGCCGGCTGTTACTACTTTAAATGTGTAAGAAAGATACACAGTCTTACCTTCTTTAGTCTGAGCGTTGATTATCTGCAGGTCGCATATGGCAGCCTTCAATTTGTCCTGACGCATGATGCCCATCTTTAGCTCGCTCAGTGTGATGTGCAGCCCATTAAATGTCACCATATCATAAGTCAGTTTGGAGTTGAATTTGTAATGAATGCACGACATCTTGATGTTCAGTTCTGTCCAGCAAAAATAACCCACTTCAGCCAAACAGCACAGCTCACAGTCCTTGGTCCACTAGGATGGAGCAGAATTACCGCGGCCGTATTTCCTGCAGCTAGCTAGCAGCTGCACACACTCACAGCTACACAGACGAACGGATGAAGCACAAACAACAACGCCACACAGTGTTCACACTTCAAATCACCTCCAACTATAGCAGAAATGACTGTTGTTCACTTCTAAATAAAAACGGAAGATGTTTAAGCACAACTGAAAAAAGCTTCAATCAAACTGATGCTCAAACTAAGTCAGACAATAATAGCATAAGCCTTAACTAGGATTTTGCGGCAACGCGACGGTGACGTCATAATCGCTTCACCTAGCGCTTTGTTACGTCATATTTAGGGCAATTTGCCTTATTTTCATGGTTACATTGTTCTCCTAAATAGTGTTTAAAATTTTTTTACAAAACAATACAATTTTAATTTATGTTGAGAGTCATTGTTTCTTACTGTCCTTTAGGGTTATATCTAGAAAAACATTTAAAATTAATAATGATACTAAAAAAAATACTAAAATCATTATTAAATTAATAATAAGTATCAAATAGCTAAAAACAACAACAACAACAATAATAATAGCAATGATTAAATAAATAAAGAAAAACTCCAGCCTTATTACATAGACTTTATTGTGAATTTATTGTTGGGTGAAATGATACTGTATTTATGAACACACATTTTTTTAAACAGCCCAAAAATGTATTTACACACCCTCAACCTGGAGTACAGTCAACTGTTCCTAAATTAATGACCTCTTGTAGCTATTTGCATGTGCAGTAATCTGTTCAATGAAGAATCTGTAAATGAAAGAGGAAAAAAAGTCCAAAAACAGACGTGAGATGGACAGAAACCTGTACATCTGTAACTGCTGTTAATGTTATCTCTCCATATTTACAGCCTTTTTTTAGCTGTATGATGGAAGCAGTTTCATTGGACTCTTTGAAGACCCTTCTTATGTAGCAGTTTTATATTTTATTTGATCAAAATACAGTTCTTAGCACAACACCCAAACCAAAAAGTTTATGGAAACATGTAAACAATAAAGTATCCACATTTAAAAGGGTTAACAAAATCAAATATTCAGTCATGTTAAATATATTTAACTAAGCCTAAATGTTCCACTATACCCATAAGTGCTTTATCTTACAAACAGAATAAAACATAGTAGCTGAGATCTTAGACAATGTCAAACAACATTTTGAATGTGCAACACAGCTACATCAGGACCTACAAATGATATCCAGAGAGCACAGCTGTGCCCAACCAAAATTGGAAGAGGATTTAGCAAATCTTTAAAAATGATTTTTCTCTTCTTTATTAACACATAAAAGTGCTACATTTACATTAAAACAGACCTGCTGGTTCAGGCTAATCCATGACAGTGAAATTGACACTTTCAATTAAAAAAAATAGAATAGAAATCTACCTTTATTTCAATGTTTTTTTTTAATAATTTGGGGATAGAATGTTGTATGCATAAAACATCTGAAACAAGAATAAAGAAAAACAAATCTCAAACAAGCACCAAGGATCTTTCAAATTTCTTTGACTTGATATTTCCAGGAGAAAGAGGAAATTAATTACAACTCTAAATCAAATGTTTAGGTTATGTTAATACAAAAAAATTAATGAACAAATTTCAGAAGAAGTTAGGTCATGCATATGTAGACCATGTTATTTTGTGGTTATGTGGCATATCAGCTAAATCTATCTACATTAGTTGGTCATGAATTTTAACCTAATTTAGCACACAGCTCTGCAAACTGTAATTTACTCAAGCATATTTAGATTTAGAATACTTTCAAACAAAATGAGTACATTACTAAATTTATATGTGTTAAAGCACTAAGATAGTGTGAAATAATGAAAGTACACTAATGTCATTTAATAAGTAGTGGTGTAACCATTTATGAGTGAGTGATTTGGGAACCAAGGACACTAATTGTTGAAGTTCTGCAAGTAAACATTTTGTCATTTTTGATTAATAAACAACTTCAGCTGCTCAATGTGGTTAGGGCTTACATACTGCTGCACTGGGGATCCAGTCATCCCGTTAACATTTCATTACAAACATTGGTAACATACACCATTTAGAACGTCTAAGGTACAAATCAATATAATCAAAATAATTGGTCTTTCTCTAACCACTAGCTGAGATGTACTGAGATATCTCTGAATTGTATGGCATAATCTAACTTCTATTGTAATCTTTTAACTTCATTATAATGTTATAAAAAGGCAAAAGTGTCTTCTATGTGTTTGTAAAATATGCTAAGAGATTACAACTTGCTGTGTTTTGTCAAGTTTTATCTCCTTCCTGTTTTCAATGAATAGTCTCCACTGTCAAATTTGTTACCAGGGCTATGTCTAAGCTCACAAAAGAGCTACTGGACTACAGAATAACATTCAACACAGCAAAGAATTTACCATATATAAATACATTTCGAAGGAGCATGACTGAGCTTGTCTGGACTCTTAACATTATATTATTCTGCAAGGGCCAACTATTTCTAAATATGCCATTTTTTTTGCATTTCACATTGATTGTTTAAATACAAAACGTGTGTCATTTATAATTTATCCATATACAATGGTGATTAATCATTTAAATATTCTGTTTTCTATATAATGTATTAGTAGTACAATTGTATTATTTTATTACCAACAGAACAAATTGTGAGATTGAGGATAACATTTATATAAAGTCCACTTCTGGGGTTTATGAAGTATGAATCAAACATGAACATGAAATGGTGTAGTATTCGTATTAGTGATCATAATAGTATAAATTTTAGAATCTTGCACTCATTTATCATAAGACTACAATAAAACAGTGTCAAAAAGAAATGCTATATTACTGTTTGATACAGTAAAATGTTCCATATGTTTTCACTTCACAGGTTTTGTAAGGTCTACGCCCCTTTGCTTTTGTGTCTGTCTGCTCCACGTGTTTTGCCCTCGTGTTTCTTTAGCCCCGCCTTTCACCTGTTTCTTGTTACCTGTGTCAGCTGTTCTGTGTTAGTCTGAGTATTTATACCCCTTGTCTGGTTCATTGTGTTGTTGGTCAAACCGTCTTTACCGTCTGTAGTGTCATTCCTAGTCTGTTTAAGAGAGCCGTGTTGTTTATGTTCAGTGTCCTACGTCGTGCTTTGTTTTTCGTTTCATTTTCACTTCCTGAATTACCCCAGAAACGTGACAGATTGACCAACCGTTGGAGATGGAAGTAGCAGCTTATCCAGACCCGAACCAGAGTGGGTGGAACCAGGCATTTGAGCAATGGCTAAAGGAGGGCTGTGAGAGAGAGGAAGGTTACGCTCTCATGGAGACGATTAAGTTAATTGTGGCTGGGAATATCACAGGTTCAAGTCCTGACCCAAAGAAGGTACTGTCCCACTACACTGCTGTCCTCTCCTCCATGTGTGGATGGGTTAAATGCAGAGGTTATATTTTGTTGTGGTGCACTTAGTGTGTGATTGAGTGTGTTCACAATGACAAGTCACTTTAATAATCAAATCTTTTCATGTTTCGCTTTTTTTTGTGCAGGTTTCCCCCCATATTTCTTGTAAGCACCTTCTCATCATCCAATTAATCCCAGTTATAATGTTGCACTCATCAGCCCATTAAACATTCTTACACACCTAAAGCCTGATGTATAGCGTACTGTATGTAGGCTCCACACAGAGTCTACACTGCAGCCTACGCTGAAGGCTTACACTGTTGTGAGCATTAATGCACATTCTCTTTATTCTGTGTTGCAGTAGTTTCAGGAAAAGTAACTGTATGACATTTATTAGCCTCAACGCCAACATGATCCACTCAGTTTCAGTAGCCATTGCACAAGTACATGAAGAAACTCATTACAGTGGCACCGAAACCACATGGCCAACCAGCATTTTGGACTTTTTTGGCGTACTTGGAACAGCTGTGACTGAAACACAGAAGCTCATGTTGGAGTTGGAGCCAACAGCTGATAACTAATCACAGTTTTGAATGAAAAGTGAAAAACAAAGGACACATCCAGCTTCACCAGTTTAACGAACTTAGAGGAGAACACTAACTGCCAGTTCCGTTACCAATGGACAGCCATGCTGGCTGAGTGATATGGGAGAGGGAAGACCACCCTACTCACACAGAAAGAACAAAGCCAGTGCTGCACTATACCATATGTATTATCATTTTGTCTTCTTTCCACCATATACATTCCTCTACAATGCACTCTCCCACTCTCCCCTTGGATCACAGTACTATATATCCAAATACAACATGTGAAATGTTACCACCAAAAAAAAGTCATATCTTTGCTCATCTTAGGCAAGGCGGTTAAGCAGACCATGGTATTTTCCTACTTAAATGTCAGGGGGCCATCCAGCGATTAAAATGTCAGACTAATGCAACGCCTGAGCTGTGCATCCCCCCAAACCGGCTTGCTCTCATGCAAAAAAATGTGCGGAAGCCGGAGGAAAAATAAGATCAAGAGAAAGGTCCATAAAATCTCTGAAAGAAAAAAGGTATTTTAACCATGGCAACATACTTTAAAACATTAATGACTCTACATACCTTACTTTTCAATACAACTCTACAATGTATGCCCCCGGAAATTCACATTTTAACTCAGAAATCGTGTGTTTCTCTAAGGAATCATCGTTTAGTATAAAAAAAAAGTGTGTTTGGTATAAAACAATGGAGCAATCGCTTGCAGCACGCATGTAATTTCATGTTCATGGCATTTGTAATTCTGCAGTCCTGAAACATGGTTCAAAGAGGCCAGCATGCCTCGCTACACCCCTAATTGTTAACTTCCCGTAGGGTCTAATCAAACACTTGCAACTGTGACCTCCAGGCTGGCGTTGTTTTTTTCTTTTTTATTCTGCTCCTTTAAACAATAAGTCTAAGCATGCTAAGTTCCAAAGTAAACCGGGAGCGATGCACCATGCACATGGAACAAGCGTGGCCTTCGCCGCTAATGACTAAAACATGAGTCAATGCCGGGTGTTGAGCTGTAAAACGCACGTGTGCACAGAAATAGCTATGCATCAAGCATGTTCTGTTGAATTAAGTCATACAGTATGAAATCATGGCCTTGGCTGGCGTAATATAAAGCGGCTTCACATCTCAAACAGAGCGGTTGAACACAGACAGCTGAAGTGATTCAGGCTAAAGTACATCTTTTAAAATCCTCTCAAATTTAATAGCTTTATCTACTACTGCCTGAAAACACCTTGTCAAGTCCACGTTACAGTAGCTATGCTAAAGCAATTACGTCTAGCAATGTGTTTTAACTCCACAGACATGACACATTTGTATAGCCATGATTAATGCAATGTGCTGAACTAGCAATAAAACTTAGCCAATGTTCCTGGATCATCAACAAGTGCAAAAGCAGCTGATGTGTTCCTGCCATATCTGCCCATTTTCTTACTTGCTACAACGGGACATCAGAGTCAGCAGATGATATGGTGTGTACTGATCCTCCAATGAGGGAGTTCTCATTCTAAATGGTTGTTTGCAAAGATGCAGTAGCTTGCATTGTAAGCACTGGTGAATACATGTTGGCCTTTACCTCCATAGAACATCAGCTTTGCTGTTTGATTGAATGAAAAGACTCTGGGTCTGATGTACCAAGCCTTCTGCATCAGCATCAGACATGATTCACATTCTGACTGCGTGCTTCGTATGAAGCAAGTGCACACGTCTGAAAGAGTGTTTGCCATTAGTCTACAACAGCACTGTTTAAACTGTCAGGATCAGATGCACATGAGAAAATGTGGTGCAGATTATACTGTGATGTGACCACAATGTTACTGCTTCACAAACTTACTTTTCTTATACCTGAGTAGAATTACTGATCCTGTTTCTGGAAAAGCTGGGACATTTTGGGAAATGCCTCAAAAACAAAATTCCTTTGAACCTTAATTCCACTGACAAAAGCACAAAGAAATGACTTTTAATGGTTCAGACCAATTTGATTTTAATTTGCAAACATAAACAGGTTTAAAACTGATGCCTGTAACTTATTTTAAAATGACAGAGGCAAAATAATAGCAGCCAAAAAATCTTTCATGATATGGTGCCTGAATACATTTTTCACTGTCAGTTTTGTTTTTTAAACAGTCTTTGCTTATGTTTATGTTTATGAATATTTTGTTTTTGGTTCATATTTATAAGCACAAAGTCAAATGACACTATGCACTGGATTTGTGCACTGGATGTATAACAAGTAACAAAAAAAGAGTCTGAATACTTGTTTCCCCCTCACTGTATATGTGAATGTAAATGGTCAGTGGTAAGAGACGAGGGTTTTCTTTCTCCTGCCTTGGTCTGGCATATTGAGGCTGCTCTTCTTGCATGCAAATTGAGCCATTTGCATGTTATGCTCGCAAAATGTTTGCAATTAAGTAGTGATTTGTACATGCGCCCTGTTCTCGTTTCATTATATAGGCATATTAGATTAGTAATGAAAAGGGTACATATGAAATCACCATGCAAAGATAATGTTATACTTTGAGTAGAAAATAATACTGCAGTGAAAAAGGAATAATTCGACATAAATTACTTTTTAAAACGTTTCAATAATTCAAAAAAAGAGAGAAAAAAAAGAGCAGCGATGTAATCTTACCCTCAGTGACTATTCTGCCAACATTTCTCATTAAAAATAGATAAAGTAAATAATGAATGTTTAGGAGAATGCCAGATTGCTATGCGAAAATAGTGCCAATAGTGCGTGGCCCATAGTAATGGTACCCATAGTCTGAGCAACAGCGTAAGCAAGACAGACTATGTAGAAGTTGTGTGAGATATAAATAACTGATTGGATGTTGCCCAAGGATCTGCAGTGCCATTTCTGTCAGAAAGAACCCGGCAAACTGAGCTTTCCAAGTGGTTAATTCTGCCACATGTTTTGCCCTGACAAGTATTATAACACATGGATAGATACAGATGTTTCAACAGTCGTGGTAGCTCATTATATTTCGAATCAAATATGTTGTGTTTGTGTACTAAAGGGATGCTTTGGACCAACAACGGAATCTACATATTGTTTTTCTCAAATGTAGTTGATCATCCAAGTCATGTTTAGTGACTGATGTGCTTATCTAGTCTGCACTGATGCTACAAGGCTAATGTAGTCAACAAGAAATGGATGTTTAGCACTAATTAGCATCATGCAAACTGCAACACACACTTGTCTCAAACTACTCAAAAGTGTTAAGTGTTAAGTAATCTTAAATAAACTCGCCTACAGGGTTTGGACACAGTACGGCATGCTGTTGACTACAGAAATAGAAAAAAAGCGTCAGAAACCACATTAGCAAACTATTTCAGACTTTGTAGCTGTTTGTGGCAGGTACGTGGTGCTTAGCATGTCAGCTATGATTACATTTTAGTTACATTAGCCTTTTAGCTCCAGTGCAAAACTAAAGAAGCAAACGTCACACACCAGACATGTCTTGGCTGATCACATTCGGAGTACAGGGGAAATTAGTGTAAATTAGATTTTGGCTAAACTCTTGCTTCAAGCACACATGTGCACTCAGTGAACAGACACATAGGTATTGTAGCATAGCAGCTTTAGGCAAAGCAAGCCAATTTATACATAAAGGTCATTCAATGTTCTTTGACGAGTTAAAAGTAAGCATAAAAAGAGAAGTAAGCAATAAAATTGGCAAAACTCAATACAGAAGAAAAAGGTAAGACCTAAAATAATTTATTAATGTTAAACCACGGTGAAGAAAGCATTACCAAGGACTACAGAGAAAAGTGTTTGAGTTATATGCAGGTACTACAGAAATAATGGTACAGGCGCTGATTAATCAAAGGAAATAGAAAACAAGGTAGCGCTTAACTTCTTTTTAATACTGACTTTGATTTCAATTGTGTGTCTGTTTGGAAGCCGGTGTACGGACTGGAGTAATGTGCCCTCTTTTCTTGCTTTTTTGTCTGACTTTTAGCCACAACATTTTTAGATAGAGCAGTTTGATGGTCTTTTTGAAGAGAAAAAGGAAAAACAAATACACATTTAAGGTTAGGTGTGTAATGATTTAGTCATGCAGTTTGCAAAATGCTAATGACAC
Source organism: Arnoldichthys spilopterus (assembly GCA_037974385.1). Lineage (NCBI taxonomy): Eukaryota > Metazoa > Chordata > Actinopteri > Characiformes > Lepidarchidae > Arnoldichthys > Arnoldichthys spilopterus. The sequence continues at coordinate 20,182 of JBBPDA010131436.1, forward strand.
TATTTCAGATAGAAGTTAAACAAAATATGTCTTTTAGCTCATCGACTGGGCTAAAGTAAGCGTTATACTCTTATATACATAACACATGATTCGCACATCTTCATGTATTAATACTACCTGCGCAATTTATTTGCACTTTTCCTCTACAACTACCCTTCAGTATCATAATACCTGTTCCAACCCTGAGTTAAAACTATTAGTTGTGCACAAATAAGGTCTGCATATCCTTGACCATGCTACACAAACTACATAAGCAATAATATAAAATGATAAAAGGAAATAAAGAAAGGTATTGCAATAGTCAACCTTGCAGAATATAAAGGCTGAAAAAATCTCTGGCCTTAGCTGTGTTCCTGAGGTACTAGAATGCAGACTATTTTAGTCATCTTGAATTTGATCACTAAACCTGAGATCTCCATCCATGATTTCATCAAGATTTTGGCATGGGTTGTAATCTTTATTGCCCTGTATTCCGCATGTGCGCTATGTTGCAAACTTTCCTCTTTTCCTCAACTTTTGTTGTCTTGTCTCGTTGTATTTCTTGTTTAGTTTAGTAGTTTAGTTTAGTTTAGTTTAGTTTAGTTGTATTGTTGCTCTTGTGTTCTGTCCTGTTTGCACTTGTGCTCTGTTCTGTTCTGCTTTTTTGTTGCACCATGGTCCTGGAGGAACATTGTTTTGTTTTTTCTATACTGTGTATATGGTAAAAATGACAATAAAACATACTACCTACCAACTGACCTACTACCTTGTTCCCAAACAAAATGATGTCTGCCTTGACTTTATTTAACGTTGCATCCAGCCATGTACTAAGCACAGTGACTCTAGAGGACTGAAATCATTTGGTGAAAGGGCTAGATGTAGTGTTGGAGTGTTACCTTGAACTGTTGGAGAATTTTGCTTAAAGGAATCATGCAACAGTTAAGTAAAATGGGTCCAAGAATGGATCCTGGATGGACTCCATATAGCATGGGGATTTCCTCTGACTTGCCTCTGAAGCGTCGACAGAGACGAAATAACCCCTGCCCTCTAAGTATGTCCTGAACCGTCTGAAGACTGCTTCTGAGAGCCATTTTCTCATCTGTCTAGCAGTATTTTATGATTGATTGATTATCAAAGGCTGCACTAAGATCTAGCAGTACCAAGACCAGAAATATACTTTACCAGCTTAATTCTTTGGAGAAGTCTAAGGCAGTCTGAGCAGCAAAGGCTGAGGGGATTGTGGAGGCATTTTTCTTTAGACCATCAGATTTGCACTGTCTCAGAACTTGTTGAAACAACATTACTTAGATAAACTTTCTGGAACTTGGGACACAGGCACCATTTATCATTTGTAGTTAAGTATAGAGATAATAAAAAGAAGCTAAACACTTAGAATATTAAGGCAAAAAGGAGAAAAAAAACAAAAAGCAAAGCACCAGCAGCAGAAAATGTAGCTACACTGTGTGAAAGCAGAAAGCAGGAAGTTTAGATTTCAGATGGCTTACTGGTAATATTTTTGGAATAGTGTTCTGATGGATTTTTGGCTTTTCAGGCAAACATTAACATTTTAAAGCACCACAGGTAGCTAGTGAAGAATTATTATTCCAAAAAAAAATTATATAGTGACTGGGGCCTAATTTCCGGTCAATTTGCCTTAAGTAAACATGGCCATTCATTAAAGGGACTGTATCACCTAACAAATGGCTTCTCGTGAACAGCGAGCATTTTTAAAATTTTCTCAACAAAACTATTACACCTCGGTTCCAAATTTAAATACCAATAACCTCAAGCATCAGGATCACACTGTCATGTACTACATGGTGAATGAAGCCATCATTGTGCATATGAAACAAGCTGAGAAAGAATGAACATGTGTAGCAAGCAGCCACACTGTGGTCTCCAAATCTATAAAAACGCTGTGTATAATTTCAAAAACGCACCACTTACGACAACATTAGACAACTTTGCTTAGTGAAACTGAGCTAAGACCGAAGATTGCTTTGAAGTTTTGGAGTTCATCCTTGTAACAAAACCGTAAGAAAATAAGTCCTGCATAATGCATGAAGCCTTTTTTTGCTGTCTCGAAACCCTGCTCGAGGTACATGAGAAGAAGTGTGAGAGAGAGGTAAGGAGAGGAGCTTGCTATGAGAGCAGTGTGCATGTCAGGGCCATCCTGCTAATATAATGGTGGACGCTGGCTTTCTGATTTCCCTGGGGTATAAAAGCTATCATATCGGCCACGGCTGCCTTTCAAGTTGCTGCTGCGGCCCGATTAGGTGGGCTGCTTGCAAGAACAGCACTGGCTTAGAGCGAAACAACTCGGAATTACCCAGAAAAGGTTGTGATGCACGTGGTGGTAAACAATCCCAGCTTAGCAGAACTAATGATTTCAATTATTTCCTTTTCTCATTTCATATTATTGCTAATGTAGCTTGTGTAGCATGGTCAGGGACATGCAGACCACTTCATGTTCATCAAGTTTCTTTTAGGAGGTATCCCGTTTACTGCTTCCAACACATCAACTTCAAGAACTGACTGTTCACTTGATGGTTTATATATCCCACATCCTTTGACAGGTGCCATTGTAATTAAATAAGTACGCAGTCAAAGTTGTTCAACTTAACTGTCAGCGGTGTTAACACCAGAGCTACCAGAGCCTGAAAGGTTTTGTAAGGAGACCACCTGCTTCTCCTGCACCATGAACACCTGAAGGGCTAAAGGGCTGATGTGTGTTGTAAGGACTTTTAAACACAGACATAGTCATTTGAAGTAGAGTGGAAATATTACAGCTTCAGTTTTCAGCAAATGTTTCATACGATAAAAATATCCATTTGCTCTGTAACAATTCATGTTTTCATGTAACAATCCTATGATTTTAAATTATTATATTAACTGTAATCATTTTAATTATTTAATTATTTTATCAACATTAAAAAATATGTACATTATAAAATGCATTATTTGTGTTTCTATCTCTCCAGCTCGCTCACTCAAGCAGGCACGTGCACGCAAACACACATGTAAACACACACACACACACGCACACACACACACACACACACACACACACACACACACACACAC
>JBBPDA010131450.1:0-48663 GCA_037974385.1 Arnoldichthys spilopterus
GGAGAGACCTAAAAATGGCTGTCCACCAACGTTTACCATCCAACCTGACAGAACTGGAGAGGAACTGCAAGGAGGAACGGCAAAGGATCCCCAAATCCAGGTGTGAAAAACTTTGCATCTTTCCCAAGAATACTCATGGCGGTATTAGCTGAAAGGGTGCTTCTACTAAATACTAAGCAAAGGGTCTGAATGCTTAGGATCATGTGATATTTCAGTTTTTCTTTTTTACTAAATCTGCAAAAATTTCAAAAATTCTTTTTTGTTTAGATATGTATTTATTTTCTCCAGTTTGCAATGTGAAGGCTTAAATCTCCCCATGTTCAGTTGTAAATCATTATAAAAGTTAATGGAAAAAATAGAAAACTTTAAGCCATTCAGAAAAAGGACTAAAGAATGTTGTGTAAATCTTTCTCAATTGTATTTTAGTGATCTCAGACACAATGATCCTGATGCTGTGTAAAGTGTAGAATGTGGAATGTATGATTTACCAAAATAAAAAATGGAAAAAAAAGAATAACAGTGACTATGATCTCATTAACACACACACACTGTGGACGGCAGCCTGCCTTACATGCTCTCTGCATTTAGTGTAAATTTAGTCGACTTTGTCATTACAGTGGCACCTGTCAGCAAGATGGGATAGAATAGGCAGCAAGTGAACAGTTAGTTCTTGAACTTGATGGGCTGGATGCAGGAAAATGGGTGAGCATTAGGATATGTGCCACTTCGACAAGGGCCTTATTTGATGACTAGACGGGCCAGAGCATCTCCAAAACAGCAGGTCTTATGGAGTGTTCCAGACATGCAGTAGCTACCAAATCTTGTCCAAGGAAGGACAACTGGTAAATCGGCAAATTAGGTGAATCAGGGTCACGGGTACCCAAGGCTCAATGATGCATGCTGGGAGTGAAGGACAGCGTGCGTGGCCTGATCCTAAAGAGGAGCTTCTTTTGCACAAAACATGAATGCTGACTATGATCTAGTTACAACACCCAGTGCACCACAGTCTGAGCTGTTTTGGCAGCACTCTTACTCAATATTGTATATACCAGCGTTTCTTAAACTCATTTGTCCTGGGCTTTGGGGCTGCAGGGCCCTGCATAAATGACCATAGATAGATAGATATTATGCCTATAGATAGAGAGTATTTGTATTATTATTATTATTATCATTATTACATCACTACCACTACTGTTATTATTACTATTAGTATTAGTATTATTAGGGCTTATGCCTATGTAAGAACAATATTTTCCTGGAAGTCGGCATCATTTGATGGACGCTTCGGAAAGAAAGAATCCAGACTCGCTTGCTTTGAACACGCCATGATTTATTAATAGCTCTCATAACGCCTGTGTTTGTGAAAAGTGTGGAGTGAATGAGGCAAAGGGCGGGAATGCTGAACATTCTAGAAAGCTGAAACAAGAGACTGGCTGTGAAGCTGAGGGGCCGGGGCAGGGCATAGAGTGACAGCAGCGCTGAGATCAGAACTGATCTGAATGATTTTTGATTGGTGCAGAAGCGAGGCTCCGCGGACCATAGTTTGAGAAACGCTGTTATATACAAACCCTATTTCCAGAAACATTTTTTTTTATTAAAATGCAATAAAAACAAGAATGTTGGGCTAACACCACAAATAAAAAGGACCTAGCAAGGACCTGTGGGGCAGGGAGGAACATAAGGGGTTGAGCCCAGGTGACAATAAGTATTGCTGATTGGAGTCCCTCTGCCAGTCTGGTGTGGGGTACTGCTCCTACACAGCCAAGGCTTCTCCTAGCTGCTGGGGACATTCTGCTGGCAGATGGCCAAACTGGCCACAATACTGGTAATGACCCGGGTTAGGCTGGGGTTTTTGCTGACACGGAGAGAACCAAGCATGTCCAAGCTGCGTTGCTTGGTATCTCCTGAGCATTCAAGAGGGGCAGTTGGCTGTGAAGGATGCAATGTCCTGGCTCAGGGGGCTGCTCAGCCTCACCGCAGATGGTTGTCCAGTCTTATGGCCACTTCATTTAGATCTTGGGAGGCTGGTGGATCTCCCCACACTGCCCATGTGTAAATACCGCCATTAAGAGCACAGAATCCCACTTGCTTTGACCCACCAGAGTACAGAAGTTCACCACGTAATCAGCAATGGATCTCCAAACCCGATGAAGGTGCAACAGGGCTATCCCAATCCCCTCCCTGCAGGTGGGAGGGTCGAACATATTCCTTAGGTCATGACAAAACTGGGCTGCAGAGAAACATAGTTCAGACCCAGATCCCCAGATCCCCAGGCCAAAGGTCGACCACCTAGGCGGGCTTCTATGTATGCCACTTTGGTCCATTTAGTGGCAAACCTAGAGGGCTATTGCTCAAAAACAAGTGTGCACTGTAGCAAAAAAAAACAAAAACCCTGCATTGCTTCCATTAAATCATTCTGGCAGGGGAATGCGAGGCTCTGATGCAGAGGCAGCTGGTTCAGGTCGTCGCTGCAGCACCTGCCACCATAGAGCCAGAGGAGGTAGCAGCAGCATCATAGACTGCAGTGGAGTGGTTATTCAGAACGCAGGTACAGGGAGGGGGGTCATGGTACAGGGAAGCAGTGCGGAAGCTGTGCTTGGTACAGTGGCAGGGAGCCATGTAGGTGTCGAAGTCGATAGGAAGGAGGTCCCTTTGGCCGGTAAACATCAGGGGAGGGCTGGAGAGGGGAGTGTAGCTACAGACACTGAAGTTAAGAGTGCTGGGGACAGGAATAGGAAGATGAAGTGGGCAAAAGGTGGGTAAAGTAAATGAAAAAGACAGTGAACCCAGGGAAAGGAACACAGTGAGGAATGAGGATTGGAAGGGGAATGGGGCCAGCACACTGGATGACTCGTCAGTCATTAGGAGTTGGAGAAACTTCTATAAATTGAATAAGATAAACTAAATAAATAAGTCTTTCCTGCAGAAAATAAAAAATATGAAAGGGGTAAGGGGTCGATGGAAATATGAAAGGGGTCTGGGGTCGGAAGTAACACTAACTACATTACAGACTAAGAACACAAACAAGGGTAAACAGAAAGACGAACTGAACTTACAACAGGCTAGAACCACAAACGACACAGAAACGAGCATGAACAGAAACAAAAGCAGGAATACAGAACACGATTGTAACAGGGTCATTGAACAATTGACAATAACCGACAAGGGACTGAGGGAAACACACAAGGTTAAATAATGACATTAAACAAGGAACAGCTGACAGGGGAAGTGACAGGAAACGATGCACAGGTGACAAGGTGGGTACCCCCCACCAAAAGGAGCCACAATGGGGCTCCACAAGACATGACAAAACAGAACAATAAAGCTTAACAAACAAGACAAAGCACTAGACATAAGACTAGCCTAAGGACTAGATAACCAGACATAAACTTGACTTGACTTGACTTGACAAAGGGTTAACATGGGGTCAGGCACAGGGACCAAACACAGCACAGGAAAACACAGACTGAAACAAAGTCTGTGGCTGAGGAAACAAAGTCCTGGGCTGTGGAAATCTAGAGACAGTGATGCCGAGGCGGAACGTGGTGTAGACATCGAAGTCCGGGCGGAGCTAGGTGTAGAATGAGAGGTCCGGGCAGAGCTAGGCGGTGGCGGCGACATCAGGGCAGAGCTAGGCGGAGATGGCAATGTCAGGGCGGAGCTAGGCGGAGACAGTAAAAAAGGGCATTAATTTATTAATTTGGTAAAGAAAAGTGTATAGACATTTTGTTACTACAGGAGACTCACAGTGATGGAGACAATGAGACTGATTGGAGAATGGAGCGGAAGTGAGAGGGTTGTTTAAGTCATATGAGTTCTACTGGGGGGAGTAGCTGTTTTGTTTGCTAGGAGGTTTTTGCCCAGTTGCTCTTGAGTTAAGGACTGTGGAAGAGGGTTAGTTCTTGCTTGTAAAGGCACAGTTTAAACGTTTTAGGGTATATATTGTGTCTGTTTATGCCCTAACAACTTGTATAGAAAGAGTTTATTTTTATAATACTGTCAGTTAATTGCTGCAAAATTGCAGTGATTGTGACTACCTGTTCATGGGCAGAGATTTTAATTGTAAAGAGGACAACAGGTTGTATTGCGTGCCACGTGTTTCCATCCATGTTTTGTTTTGTTTTTTCCATGTGCTTTCCTTGTCTTGTGTCTGTTAGCCACACCCTAGTCCCGCCTCGCACACCTGTCCCTTGTTTCATTAGTCTCCTCCCGTGTCAGGTGTTCCTTGTTTGTGTCCCTATTTAACCTCCTGTGTTTGCCCCAGTGGTTGTCTGTTCTCTGTTGATATCATCCTGTTGTAAGTAGCTTTATAGTCTTCATGAGTGTATACCCCAGTATTAGTTCTGTGTTTTGTTTCTCAGAGTCTTGGTTGTTTCTTTGTATTACTTTATTTAAATAAAACCCTTAAAATACTGCAAGCCTGCACCTGCTTCCAAACAACCCCAGAATCGTGACAGAAGAACAGACCCAAAAGGAGCTATGGGGCTCTGACCTTTACCCCCTCTTCCGAAGAGACACTGGTGGGCTGTATTTTTCTGGACTCTGAGAAAGATTTTTTGGGGGGAGGACACATGGGCTCAGAGCTGGCTCAGATGAGCAGTTCAGAAGAGGCGCTTAGTCTCTCTTCCGAGGCCATTGGCGGGTCTTCTACTGCGCCAAAGCGCAGACAGAATAGTCAAAGGTGAGCAATCTGAGTCAGCTCTGCCCACCACTGAGTCAGCTCCGCCCACCAATGAACCAGCTCCACCCACCACTGAGGCAGCTCTGCCCACCACTGAGTCAGCTCCGCTCACCAGCGATCCAGCTTCATCCACCAGCGAATCAGCGAGCCTGTCTCCACCTGTGGGTGTACCGGTTGCCGAGCTTTTTAGCCCTGTTTATTGCAAACATTAAGTTCAAAAGTGCATGCTGGCATTTTTACACCTCTCTGCTTTGTGACGAGAACTTTAAAAGGGTTTTTGCTGTTTCTTGGGTGAAAGAAAACAATAAGAAATCTAAGAAACTCAAGAGGCAATGTTTTGAGAATGTGCAGTGGCGGTGAAATTATGGGAAGGTCAAGATTAAGCAACTTAGTCAGCAGTACACTCTCAATGTAGCGGATGGTTTTAGGTATATGGTTTTCAAAGATGGTATGTATTAATAAATGAGTGCTCTTTTACATTTAAACGTGGCTTTGGCTGTCTGTGAATATCACTTATTTACTTAAATAAGAAGCAAAGCTGCTGGTCCTGATGGCATAGTTCTGAAGGGCTGTGCAACTCAGCTGTGTAAAGTTCTATATCAGATCTACGCTAAAGAGGGTCCAGACACTCTGAAAGACATCCTGCATTGTTCCCGTTTCAAAGAAAAAACCACACTCAGAGTCTCCAAACGACTACAGGCCAGTGGCCCTCACCTCTCATGTCATGAAGATACTAGAGAGACTGGTCCTCAGCTTCACCTGTGCCCGCTGGTGGTGCCTTGGCTGGATCCTCTACAGTTTGCCTATAAGCCTCGTACAGGTGTGAAAGATGGCATCATATTTCTGTTGCACAAGACATATTATCACCTGGACGAGATGGGGAACATCATGAGGACCATGTTTTTTTACTTCTCCAGTGCCTTTAACACCATAAGGTCATCAGTACTGGAAAACAAGCTCATGGGCATGCAGGTAGATTTTTCCATCATCACATGGATTACGGATTACCTGTCAAGACGACCACAGTTTGTTCGGCTGAAGAACTGCTGCTCAGATACCACACACAGCAGCACAGGAGCACCACAGGGGACTGTCCTAGCTCCCTTCCTCTTCATCCTCTACACATCAGATTTCAGGTACAGGTTCGAGTCATGTCACCTTCAGAAATGTTCTTATGACTCTGCTATTGTGGGATGTATCACTTATGGGAAGGAGGAGGAGTACAGAGGGGTGTTGGACAGTTTTGTAGAGTGGTGTAAGTCAAACTCTCTACAGCTAAACATCACCAAGACAAAAGAACTGATTGTGGACTTTAGGAAGCAGGTCACTCCTCACTCCCCAGTCACAATCAGGGGGTCAGATGTTGAGGTAGTGGAGGACTACAGGTACCTAGGAGTACACATAGACAGCAAACTGGATTGGTCCAGGAACACAGATGCTGTCTTTAAGAAGGGGTCAGAGTCATCTCTACATACTGAAGAGGTTCAGGGATCATGCTGTGTATGTTCTATCACTCTGTGGCAGTGCTGGACTGGTCATCGGGCATACAGGGAGATGAGATCAGCAAAATGGAAATTGGCAAGAAACGAAAAGAAGGTGTGGAAAAATTCTAATAAAAAGAAGACAAGCCCTTTAGGCAGATGCTGGCCAAATGTGTTAAAATAACACAAATGTTTCGCGATGGCAATCGTGCATCATCATCACCCACAGGTTACAACAGCGGAGGCGGCCGACGGGTGGATGAGAGGAAGGGGAGGAGAGACCTGCAACTGTCGTGGATTTTTCTTATCTTCACACCTGAAATTCTCAACACTTAAAGCACACAAGAAATTCAGAAAGTATTAGACTGTTTTAATGATCTGAAACAGCTGAGAGAGTCTGCAGAATATCTCTCTCGATTGTCTCTTCCAGACTGCTTTTAAACAGAGGTCTTTACAAATATAGCACACATTTTACCAACATATAAGGGCATGTATGCTTCTTGCTTGTTTTCCACTTTGCAGAGGTTCCAAGTTCAACGTATGTAACTTGAGCATCTTCACTTTGACCATAAGATCTTCTAATTCCTATCCTAGAATTCTATTAGTTGTTTCTATAACACAGACAATATATGGAACTGTGTTCCTTATCTTTATCCATTCCTTATTTCTTTTAATGTTTCAATTTAGTTTGTCTGCATTTCTGTGTGTTAGGTAAATCCTGACCTACCTGCAAGTTTGGTCATGTTTAAGTTCTAAAAATATGAAGATACCATGGACCATATGGCACTTTGACCCCTGTCATATAAACAAGCTACACAATCCTGTGTGTGTGCCATTTCAGGGAAATCTGAACTTCAGGTAAGATATGATGAACTGCATTTTAATGGGGGGCAGATATAAATCAAGTTTGGGTGTATGCTTATTTTTTTTTAGTTAAAAGTAGTCAGATTTTATTATAGATCCATTATAGAAGTTTCTCTACTGCTGGGCGTTTTTGCAATACTGATTGTGATCTTAGTGCTTTAGTAATTTAATTTTTTTATTTAGTTAGTTAAAACCACTATATAAGAATGAGGTATTATTATGTTTTCTTGTATGTCTCTTATAGGATGCTGTCACTCATTTTTGGAAGCCTGACATGGTTTTGTCTTGGTAAGTACAGTATTAAATACATGATTAAACTATTTTTATAAATTAAAGTCCATCAAGTATTATTCTTTCTCACCTTTCTCTGTCTGCCTCCTCAAAGGTTACCATGTTTGAGGAAATATTTGTTGTTGCTGTTACTGTTAATTACTGTTTATTGGTGTGAGTATATAGTCTATGAAAATATCACTCAGTTACAATTTATAAAATGTAATATTCATCTCATCTCTGTTCCTCTGTGTTATATTTTTCACAATCCTATCAAATGTCGTTCATTGTTTGTCCAGGTGGTTTCTCTAAGTAAATAATATATAAAGTATATGACCCAAGTATTTTCCCACATTTTTCTAGATACCAGATCATATAAGTCCTCACCATCCTTTCTCTGTCTCCTTTCACTTTTTACAGGTTGCCATGTTTGAGGAAATATTCTGTGTTGTTGTGCTGTTTATTCATGTGGTGAATAAGTAGTCTATAAAAATATCACTGGATTCCTCTGTGTCCTAATTTCTAATTAACTACACCAAGCAGCCTTTTGGTTTACACTAAGTAAGTAGCTGTCAGGAAACGGGGTTGAGTTGACAGCAAGCACAGGAGGACATGGTTAAAACAAAAAAGGAGATTTATTAAAGAAAACACGATGAACACTGAACATAAACAGAGAAACAAAACACGAAGGGGAGTTGGAATGGGATCCCGGCCTTGGCCTACCGACGTCTGCGATGTGGAGGCTTGGCCTGAAGACGTCTGCGATGTGGAGACTTGGCCTGAAGACATCTGCGACGTGAAGGCAGGGCTTGAAGATGTCTGCGACGTGGAGGCGGGGCCTGAAGACATCTGCAACGTGGAGGCTTTGCCTGAAGACGTCTGCGACGTGGAGGCTTGCTTGGAGCTTGGCTGCTTCCTCGACGTGTGGGCGGGGCTTCCTGGAGCGACGGGCAGCAACATCAGCAGCTTGTCGCCTTCAGTGCCCTTGCCCTCGTCTGGGTCGAGACCTCCTTCACATCGCATGCCTGCGATGTTTGTGAGGAGGTCTCACGCTGACCCGGAAGCACAGGAGCCACTGAGCTGCGCTGCTCGGCGACTGACGTGCAGGGGGGATGGACTCACCAACACCGACGTGCTTCTGGAAGGGCTGGATTCTCCAGGGAATTCAGCTGGAGCGCCGGTGTCTGAGTCAAATTTTTTTCTGAGGTACTCTATTACCCCCGACACCAGCCCTTCCAGCCTCTCATCCCCGGAGATCTCCTTGGTCATTTTCAGCTCGCCCAGGAGTCTCCACCCCTCTTGCGTCTTACCTCCCCGATCACGCCAGTCGCGAACGGCCTCGCCAAGCTCGTAGTATCGCCCTCCTGTTGCCGTCATTCTGGGTGGTTTGTTCTGTCAGGAATCGGGGTTGAGTTGACAGCAAGCGCAGGAGGATGTGGATGACATGAAAAAGGACATTTATTAAAGAAAACACGATAAACACTGAACGTAAACAGAGAAACAAAACACAAAGAATAAGAGCACGGAGATTGAACTTAAAACACAACAAGGCACAACAGCGAAATAACACCAGACAAACCACGACACTAAAACAAACCACGGAGCCTAAATAGACACAGGAAATTGACGACACCTCACTAACGAATTAACAACACATGGGACACAGCTGGGGGGCATGGCTACACACTAAACACAATGACAAGACACGTGGCAGAAATTAAAACAACATAGACACGTGGAACACGAGGGCATGATCGTCACAGAAGCCTACTGTACAGAATAACAGGCTTCATTGTCTTTTCATCAATATCTGGTGGGCGGGTCTCGGCTGAAAATGCCGAAAATTTTTATCCCAGTCCAGACCTCGATCTGCAACTGGGTTTTCGACTTCCTGATGGGCAAACCCGAGGTAGTGAAGATTGGCAGCCACATCTCCTCCCCCTGACCCTTAACACAGGTGCACCAGAGGGGTGCGTGCTCTCTCCTCTCATGTACTCGTTGTTCACATATGACTGCTTCATTGTCATCAAGTTTGCGGACGACACAACCATCCTGGGCCTCATCACAGACAACAATGAGACGGCCTACAGAGCAGAGGTGAAACCTCTGACCAGCTGGTGCCAGGCCAACAACCTTGCTTTCAGTGTCAGCAAAACTAAAACTAAAGAGATGATTGTGGATTTCAGGAGGCAGCAAAGGGGGAGACACCTGCCCCTCTACTTTGGTGATGCTGAGGTGGAAAGGGTCAGCAGCTTCAAATTCCTTGGTGTGCACATTAATGAGGACTTTTCTCAGACACTGCATGCAGACACTGTGGTCAAGAAAGCTCACTAGCTGCTTTTTTTCTTGAGGAGGCTGAGAATCTTCAGCATGAATTCCAGCATCATGATAAACTTCGACAAGTGCACTATTGAGAGCTTGATGACGGTCGGCATAACAGTGTGGTATGAGAACAGCACTCACCGCAGCCAGAAAACACTACAGAGAGGTGGAGACTGCAGAATACATCACCGGAAACAGTCTCCCTGCCATTCAGGACATCTTCCACCAGCGAAGGGCTGTACTGGAGCCCAGCCTTCAATGGCTCTGAGAGGGCCATAGATGGGTGGGGTGGTGATGCTAATTAGGCTTAGTCCTAGTTAATCTTTGGGTGGGAGACCACCTAGGCCTTCCAAGTATTATTACCTTTTCTGCTATTCTTTTATTTTGATATTCATGTAGGTTTGCCTATACCAATGAAGAAGAAAGATTTTATAGAGCTATATTGGAGACCTACTATGTCTTAAATGTTTTTCAAGATAATATTTAGACTACAAAGGGCTGTAGTCCAGCCTTCATTGGTTGTCAAATGGCTCTGAGAAGGCCATAGATGGGCTGGGTTCAGACACTAAGCAGGATTAAGCCTAGTTAGTCCTTGGGTGGGAGACCAGCTAGGCCTTCCAAGTGTACTGGAGCCCAGCCTTCATTGGCTGCCAAAGGTTGCCCACTGAATTCTGCACCCAAACATTATATAGGGCCCATGTGGGTCAGCCCAGATAAACCAAATGGGATCTAAATGGATAATTTTTGATTCCCATCTGGGTCACAAATTAATGGCAAAATCTAGATCTAAAAATCTAAAAATGTCAAATCTATCTGAGGCCCACATGTGTAACACATGGGTCACAAATTAATGGGCAAAATCTGAATTACCCATATGGGTAAAAATGTGAGATTTATCTGGGGCCCATATGTGTAACACATGGGTCATAAATTAATGGGCAGAATCTGGACCCAAGTGAACTAGCTATAGAAGATTTTATTTCCGAGGGTGTATTAAAGGTAATTTTGCTACCTGCGCTGCGGCTGTATACGGAGCCACAGGCGGACTCGAGTTGAGGAATAAAAGTTTCCCCAGCAGACAGCCACTTGAGCCTTGCTCAGACCTCTCTGCTGGGGCAAACAGGGAAAGGGGGAGGAAAGGGAGACCCTGAGTTAAAACCAAGAACCTTTACCAAATTACCGGCACGCTAGGCTGATGTAGCTAAAACAAGCAGCCACACCAGCCTACAGGGACATATAAGGTCTGCGCCTTAAAGGAGCCCAGCGGGGTGAGTGCGGGTGAGACAGACAAGCCACCCCTTGAGCCATCCGGCTGGATGGTACTGCCGGCCTTGGGTCCTCAGGCACTGACCCTTGAGGGGAGGGTCCTGTAAGGGTTTGCGCACGGACGGGCCGGCAGGGGGCAGTTGAGTGCCCTGCCTTCGCGGCCGCGTTAGCTCATTTTCCGCTGTGCTATGAGAGAGGAAGGCGTAACATGCAACGCTTTTGGCACGTGCTCCAGCTTTGGAAAAGAAGCAAGCTCTTGATCTTCAAGAAGCACAACTTAAAGCTAAAAAGGAGCAAATAGCAGTTGATATAACCCCAGTGATAGTGTGAGCAGCTACACATATAGGAAATTGACCAGATTTAACCCAAGATAAAAAAAGAATACCTACAAGAACATCCTCTGTCTCAGGGAAATGCTACTTCAGGGTCATTAAATATGCCCCTGCAGTTGAAAAACCATTCCAATAACTCAGCCAAGACATCAGCCAAGGTGAAATAGTCAACCACAAAATTCAAGCAATGATAGAGACCTCCAGCAGATACTGCACAGATAGAGTGTCATCACTAAAATGCTTGTTAAGCAGCATATGTCAAGTCTGCCACACAAGGATATGCCAGTATTTACATGTGATCCTCTTACTTATAAATCTTTTATTAGGCCATTTGAACATGCCATAGACAGCAAGTCTGATACCCAGCAGGCAGTGCTGGACTGGCCATCGGGCATACCGGGCATTTGCCCAGTGGGCCGATGGTAATTTTGGGCCGGCCAGGTCTTTTATTTTTTTAAATTAATGGCACTAGTGAAGGATGGTATTAGTCATTATACCTATTGGTACACAAAACTGGTAGATCGGCCCATTAGACATGATTGATTATGGGCTGGACCAATTACAGCCCAGGGCTGAGGCCCCCACCCTCTTGGGCCTTGGCTGTCAATCTCATACAGTGCAATGGAGATTGGCAAGAAACAGAAAGGAGGTCCGGGAAAATTCCAATAAAAAGAAGCCAAGCCCTTCAGGCAGATGCTGCCAATTGTGTTAAAATAAGCAGCCTGTGCAAGTGGATGGAAATCTGAACTTCAGGAAAGAAGTGATGAACTGCAGTCTAACAGGGGGCAGATATGAATCAAATTTGGGTACAGTTTATTTTTCGTTATGCTAACAGTCAGTAGTTAGAAGTAGCCAGCTTTTATTATAGACCATCATGTTAGCTTGCAATGAAGTTTGTCTACTGCTGGGCATTTTCACTGTACTGATTGTGATCTTAGTGCTTTAGTAATTTAATTTGATTCATTTAGTCAGTTAAAACCAGAGGCAATAACTGAAACATTGGCAACAACACGGGTAACATCAAAGGCAACGACTGGGGCTGGGGAAACAATGTCCTGGTCAAAGGCAACGCAGGTCTAGGCTGAGGAAATACTGGTCTGGGCTGGGGAAACATTGTCCAAGGTTGAAACGTTCCTGTTATGAACCCCTTGGGATCAGAGACGTGACTAGGAGACGTACGCAACTTCTGGGCAGAGCCAGGAAACACACACGACATCTGGGCGGAGCCATGAGACGCACGCGACGTCTGGGCAGAGCCAGGAGACGCACGTGATGTCCAGGCGGAGCCAGGAGGCGCACGCGACGTCCAGGCGGAGCCAGGAGGCGCACGCGACGTCCAGGGGGAACAAGGCGAAGCCTGCGACGTTCGGGGGGAAGGAACCATAGACAGTGGCGTGAATACGACACGTGGCGTAGGTGATGACGTCAGGGCGGAGCTGGGCATAGACTGAGACGTCTGGGCAGAGCTGAGCGGTGATGGCGAAGTCAGGGCGGAGCCGAGCGGTGACGGCGAAGTCAGAGCGGAGCTGAGCAGTGATGGCGAAGTCAGAGCGGAGCGGAGCTGAGCGGTGATGTTGACGTGGCTCTCTTAGGGTTCATGGTGTCTAGGGCGGGACACGGCGAGTTCAGCGCCGTGAGGGTGGGTCCTTGAGATATTAATTATGCTATAGCATGAGTATGGGGCCACTTGTACTTGAAAATAATACAGATTTATGAAGTTGCATTTTTCACATTCTCTTTTTTCACCTGATTTATTGTTTTTTTATTTAAAAAATATTTGTCCTAATTTCTAATGAACTACACCAAGCAGCTTTTGGTTTACACAAAGTAAGTAGCCTACTGTATAGAATAATGGGCTTCATTGTCTGTCCATCAATATCTGGTGGGCCGGTCTTGGCTCAAATACCCGGGCTGATTTTTTGTCCCAGTCCAGCCCTGGTGGGGAACGCTAAGCAGGTTTAGACCTGGTTAGTTCTTGGGTGGGAGACCACCTAGCCCTTCCAAGTGTCATCTTTTTATTTTGACATTTATGTAGGTTAGCCCGAACCAATGAAGAAGAAAACTTTTTAGAAAAGATTTAATGGAGCTATATTGAAGACCCACTGTCTTAAATGTATTTCAAAATACGATTTAGGTTACAAAGGGCTGTACTGGAAAACAGCCTTCATTAGCTGCCAAATGGCTCTGAGAAGGCTGTAGCTGGGTCCATTCATCACAAAATTCTTCAATTTAATACTTCTTCACTAAAATAGGTGCAACTTATACACATGTATAGGTTTATATGGAATACTTCATACACATATAAATGAAGTATCTATTGCTTTATCACTCTTCTGCTGCTCTTACCTTTTGTACTGCCATAGCAATGCAACTGCTTGGCCCCAAAAGTTTGACATTCCACTTTTTAATTAGTACCAAGGGTGTTCCTGTTGAGTTTTGTAATTGTCAGAAAACTTGGGATTGTACTTGATCTACATTTTGACTCCCTCTCTGATTCCCTCTTAAAAGCTGCATTCACCAGCTATATTAGTCAGCCCCATCCAGCTCTATCTGATGCAGATGCATCCCTTGTTAATGCTTTTCATGTCCCACCTTAATTACTGTAACTTTTGGCTGCAGAAGATTCAGAATACAGCAGCTCGGCTGATCTTCAACCTGACGTTTCAATGGTCTCCCTCTCCCAAAAACCTTAATATATCCAGAAGTCAGCTGCCAGAATTATCACTCGTCCCACATTACTACCATCTTCTTCCAGCTCTATCCAATCCCATATTAAAGTTAAATTACTTGGACTTCGGGTCTGGAAAATGTAGGAGGCAGAAGTGAGAAAAGGGTACTCTTGACTAAACAGAAATTTATAAGACTTAAATTTAACACATTTTGATGATCACCTGTTAAGATTAATACAACATCCTTTATACACATCGCATAACACAAAATGAGTCACTTGAAGCAAAGACAGGTAGCAGGACAACAGCTGGCACCTAGGGTTGCTACTATCCTATCCGGTGAGCTAGCATCAGCTTAAAGAATGAAATGGCTACCTCAACAGTGAAAGAACAAACTGCTGAAAACTGAACAACTGAAGCTCTAACAATGCCGCAACTTATTTTGGAGCTTGGAAAACAAAGATCCTCTCTTTTAGATGACATGGCAGAACATCTTCAAAACTCAGCATAAATAGATGCACTACACAAGACCCCCCACTCATTTCAAAATCGTTTAACCACAATGTAACATGTGCTTTGAAAAACTAATTACAGCAGAGACAGAGATTAAGTCTCTACTAACTCAAAATGCACAGCTCCTACACTGAGTTGAAGACTTCGACAACCAATCTCATCGGACCAATTTAAGGGTTATAGATGTTTTAGAAGGCATTGAGGATAGCCAAGACACGATAATGTTTTTGGAACTCAAGATCAAGGGTGTAGATGTGTTTGACAAACCTTCGAAACTCGAGAGACCACATTCCCCAAGACATATCCTTTCACTGATTTCAAGGAAAGGAACAAGTGCTACACTGGGCCAGGCAGTCGACCCTAGTGAAAAAATGTGCTGCATACAATGAAACCAAACAAGCACTTAATCAAAAAAAGGTATGATTCAGGCTCTTATATCTTGCAGATCTCCAGGTAACCTTTAATGTAGATTTTTTTGTTTTTCGAGTTACCTGAAGAGGCTTGAGATTTCTACACTCAGTGTGTTATTGTCTACAAGTTAATGTGTGTACTGGTAAATAGCTATAAGTAGCTATACATTATTGTTATATGGATACTATCTCATTTAATCTATAGTTTCAAGTCTTATTTCTCCTCTTGTGTACCAAAAAATATGCATTTTTCATTTGGTCTACTTATACTTATTATATTTATACTTTATTCATTGTACTTGAAACCAACCACTTATACAAAATAGAACTCTAGCTAATTCTCTACTGTTTTCATTATAACCTACTGAGGAGTCATTGTTGGAACTGCATTATACATATAACATGCTATGCTAGTAACTTGCTATCTTTTCTTTTGTTCAGTTTTGTTGTTTATATTATGTCAGTAAGTTTGAGATAAAAATTTTCTGAGGTAGGACCTGCCAACAGTCTCCTTTAGGGAGGCTGGCATGAGGGAAAGTACTTGGGAAAAAAACTGGGAAATACTTAATATGCTCATGGTGTTGTTGTATTGCTTATCGTGGAGAAACTGTTATATATATATTTTTAAGGAGCAACTATATTTTGAGCTGGATAACGGAATGGAAGTTGGTATCACCTGATGTGGCAGTTGTCAATTTCACAAGACTGAGATAATGGGATCTCCTATTTAGTTTGTTAATTGGAATGTGAAGGGGTTGGGTGGTTTGATAAAACGAGCCAAAATATTTGCTTATTTATAAAAACTGAGAGCTGATATTGTAATTTTAGAGTAAACACGCCTGTGTGTGAAAACCGTGGGTTAGTCAAAAGTCTGGCTTTTTATATCACACTCTAATTGTCTTTGTTTATATATATGTGCCTCAAATCGAAATGGTGTAGCATTTATTATTTCTCTATTACTTTATCTAAATAAATATTATTTTATTTATCATAAATATAAATCCTTGAATTTGACTTCTGTGCTTATTACCAAAAGCATCTGTGCCAGTCTATCTAAATTTCTTCTACAAGCTACAAGTCAAAGGTGACCACTCCTAAATTACTATCATCTATTCATGGTATTGACAGATCGGGAATAAATCCCAAAGTAAGGCTCTGTGACTATATATTATTATACTTCAGACCCAATATAATTTAAAGTAAAAAGTTTACACTCATTTGGCAGTTTTTTTAGGATACAAATTCAGCCCATTTATTATAGATTTAGATATTTTGGGATAGAAATCACTTATACTTTTAATTTTGTACCTTTAATAAATACACTCAAAATGGATTTCCAGAAGTTGAATGTCTTACATTTATCTCTTGTAAAAAAGAATTAGCTGTGTGAAAGTAAATGTATTACTTAGATTCTTATATTTTTTCCAATGTCACCCACTTTTTCTTTAGGAGTCTTTGTTCAAATTTATGAGCTGATATCAGAATTTATAAGGAATGGAAAGTCCCCAAGAATACAGAAAGAATTTCTTCAATGGGATAGATCACAAAGTGGACTTGAGCTTTCTAATGTAATGCTCTTTTACTGGTCAGCTAACATATAAAAAAACTGTATATTGGATTCAGTCTTTATATTAAAGAAACCTTTAGCAATTTTAAATACCTTTCTGTTAAACTTCCAAAGTCAAGTCAATGTTATTTTTCTATGTAACGTCTCGTGACCCATTTCTAGGTTTTGTTTTTCTTTTGGCATGGCCATGTGTTTCTGTCCTCATGTTTGTTTTGTTCTAGCTTCGCCCTTGTCACCTATTCCTTGTTTCCTGTCTCCTCCCTGTTCAGGTGTTCAGTTAGTGTTCAGGTGGTGTTCCCTATTTAGTATCTTGTGTTTGGTTTAGTCCTGGTCAGTTCTCTGTTGTTTTCATGTCATGTTAGATTCTGTGTCTCAGACCCTGTTGTTATATCCATTTAGTTTCCTTAGTCTTTGTTTTGTAAGTACTCTATTTATTGTTCTATCTTTGTGTTAGTTCGGTATTTTTATTAATTTCTCTTTTTTATTTATTCATTTATATTTCATTTATTCATTCCTTTTTTCATTTATAACTTAATTACAACTATGCCAGTGTATTGTTGCTTGAAAACTGAATTATACCGAAGGAATCTTCCCAAGGGATTAATAAAGGTTTTTTTTATCTATCTATCTATCTATCTATCTATCTATCTATCTATCTATCTATCTATCTATATACAGTATATATATATATATATATACCGTATATCTGTATATCTATCTATCTATCTAGCTAGCTAGCTAGCTATCTAAATAAATTACTTAAATATCTTAAAGTTTGCACTTACTTCCTACAAACAACCCAGTCATTACATTCTAGAATGCAAGTTGGTAAATTTGAGGATGAAATTAGTGAAATGAGTTTCCTGAAGGTAAGAAATGTAATTGATGATCTAATTAATTATCTGAGGAGTTGATCAATAGAATGTCTTGATTTAAATTAATATACTGAATTGTGTCTAATATTTTTGATATGCTATTGTCTATTGTTTTTTTTTTTTGCTTCTATATCTTCTATAAGGGTGGAGAGAAGTTGTTATAGCAGCACTAGGACTAGCACTACACTTTTTTTGTAGCTTATAAGACTCTCCTTCCATGCTAGATTAAATAATACAAAATTGGTTTGACGCCATTTAGGTTTTAATTTTTGTGTGGCTTGTTTCAATGTGCGTGTGTGATTATTATACCAGGGGTGCGAGTTTTTTGTTCTATGATTATTTTTCTTTTAAGGGGAGCTACATTATGTAAATTGCAGCAGAATGCTAACTCAAACACCAGCATATTTAGCTACTTTCAGGTCAGTCACATTGTTGAGAAACAATGCTTTAATTTCCCTGAACCGTCACCAAGATCTGCTATAGATAGAAGTTTTAAATCTGAGCTAAAATTAATGGATAATTAATGATTTTATGTCCATGGTCACTGGATATATAGCTCTTCCACTGAACATATATCTCTTCCATTTAAATACACAAGAGGTTTTACAAATTACAAGAGTTAACATTGACTTAGACATCAGTGCAACAAGCACTGGGAGTATACACCAATCAGCCATAATATTAACACATCCTGCTTAAAACCCCTCATGCTGCTAAAACAGCTCTGACTGCAGTTCTGACATTTGTCTATCTGTGGTCTTGATCCAGTCGCCATTTTACCAGTTGTCCTTGGATCACTTTTGTTAGGTACTAACTACTGCTGTAATACTCCACTAGCTCTCTTGTTTTGGAGTAGCTTTGCCTTAGCTGTCAACCATTACAATAAGGCCCTTGTCAAAGTGGATCAGATCCTTACCACTTGCCCATTTTTCCTGCCTTATATATCCCAACACCTAAAGGTGCTATTGAAATGAATTAAATATATCCTATATACATATATTAATGTTGTGGCTGAAAAGTTTAAGTCAGTAATGTTCTGTAATAATATTAATATTGCAGCACTGACATGTGTATAGAAAGAAGAGAAGTAAAACAAATGTCTTATCCTTGTAAGTACATGTGGTATCGATGAATGTAAACTGCCAATATTTATATCTTTGTTCTGCAGTAGTATACAATCTCCAATGTACATGCTGAGGTTGGTTGCAGAAACTATACTCAGAAGCTGCTGAGCATGTGCATAATTTGAAATCTGCTACCTTGCTACAACAGACATCCTCTGACTACAAGCTGCATTGAAGCATGAGCATGCAGTGTTCTTTCTTTGCCAAGACTGGTCGTTAAATGAGATGTCGCCCTGCACTCTACACCATCACTAAGCATTTAGCCAAGTGCCTCTCTTTGCTGCAGAGGCTGGCAGAAGGCTGAGTCATTAAATGATTCTGCTGGCCTCAATTTGTATTAGGGATGGGGAGGAGCAGTGAGTCTGCAGGAAAATACAAGGATGTCAGCTTGGACTACAGCCCAGAAGGCTAAATCTTGACCTATGAAAAAGGTACTGACAGCCTAGAGAATATGTGCTATATGTTAAGCTGTGTGAAAAGGACATGTGTGGAATTAGGTGCATAAAGAGTGTAGATAGACCATATGTACATCTTTAAAACACATTTTCTTCTAATTCTTCTTTTGGCTACTCCTGTCAAGGGTCACCACAGCAGATCCTCTGCATCTTCCTCTTTCACACCAACCATTGGAAATGTTGTGTTGTAAAAAGCACTATGTAAATAAAACTGAATTGAATTGAATTGAAATGTCCTTTCTCACCACATCCATAAACCTCATCTTCGTCCTTCCTCTTTTCCTCTTGCCTGGCAGCTCTTCGACATCCTTATCCCAGTATACTCAGTCTGTCTCCTTTGCACATGTCCAAACCAATGCAATCTCGGTTCTCTGACTTTGTCTCCAAACCGTCCAACCTGAGCTGTCCCTTTAATCCATATAACATAGCTGGTCTCACTACCCTCTTAAAGACCTTCCCTGTCACTTTTGCTGCCACCCGTCTGTTACAGATCACTCTTGCCACTCTTCCCCATCTACTTCAATCTTCTTCTCTCTCCTTCACCTTCGCCACCTCTACTCACCTTCATAACTCTCTAAAGCATATCTCCACCTCTCCAATGTCTCTTTCAGCGGCTCCCTACTCTCATTGCAAATCACACGGTCATTTGCAAAGATCATATTCCACGGAGACTCCTGTCTAATCTTGTCAACCTGTCCATCACCACTGCAAACAAGAAAGGGCTTAGAGCTGATTCTCAATGTGAAAGTGACTTATTTGTCATTATGAACACATTCATAGCCATCCTTACTTCAAGTCAAGTTTATTTTTATAGCGCTTTTTACAATTGACGTTGTCACAAAGCAGCTTTACAGAAACCGGGTCTGAGCCCCCAAAGAGCAAGCCAAAGGTGACAGAGGCAAGGAAAAACTCCCTAGCTGTAGGAAGAAACCTCAGGAGGAACCAAGACTCAGAAGGGTGAACCCATTCTCCTCTGATTGACAACGGATAGCAATAACCAACAAGAGATAAGGAGAAAAGAAAAAAAAAAAAAAATATATATATATATAATAATAATAATAGTTCTCAGTATAAATGGGCAGCAGCAGTTCCTTGTGTACAGGTGCTGCTGTCACGTATACGCCCCTCCGTGTCCCGTGTGTTTGTTTTGAGATTCCTCGTGTTTGCGTTAGCCACAACCCCGTCAGCTGTTTCTTGTTCTACGTCACTCCCTGTCAGCTGTCAATAATAAGTGTGCCTATTTAAGTTCCTGTCTGTCCATTGAGTCCTTGTCGGTTGTCTTGTGTGTACACATGTACGAACGTCGTGGTCGTGTCCTGCCTGTGTTTACGCATGTTTATGTTCTGTTTTTGAATTCAGTGTTTTGTTTTGTCTTTAATAAATTTTTATCATTTCAAGAACCACTGCATTTGCTTCCTCACAACGACCCAATTCGTTACAGCTGCGATGACTTTAGATCAGTTCTTTGGCGGATAAGGCTGTTCATATGGGCTCCTCAGCAGGAGTGAGTGGGTTAAAAGCCACAAAAACTTCAACCAGTAAGAGGAAATCAGGGTGGTTCAGGTTGGTCCATATAGCAGAATGGGGCAGGATCACTGATATCTCAGCGGGGCAGCTCAACAGAGCAGGGGAGAGGGAGAGAGAGAGAGGGAGGGAGAGAAAAAGCGAGAGATTGTTAGTGATGCTAAAATTTTACGAGTGATTAAAAATGATGTACATTGTGGTCTGAGTGCAGGCAGGAGCTCCGGCAAGACTCGCTATGACAGTGAAACTAAAGGGGAGACCTAGAAGAAGCACAGACATGAGGGCATCCTAGGGAATAAGGCAGCACAACCACCGACTGTCAATAAACCTGGGTGAGCAAGTCAGAGTGGGGGGGCAACAACATCCAAACATCCCAGTTTACCAGAATACTCTATGCCTGAGAACTCTCCAGATCCACCCCTTATCTAGAACTAACAGAAGGCTTGACTAAACAAATATGTTTTTAGCCTGGACTTAAATATTGAGACTGTGTCTGAGTCCCAAACATCATTTGGAAGATTGTTCCATAACTGTGGGGCTTTATAAGATAAGCTCTGGCCCCTGCTGTGACCTTTGCAACATGGGGTACCAGCAAAAGACCTGTTTCTTTTGATCTAAGTAGGCATTGTGGATCATAAAGGACCAAGAGTTACTAGAACCAGATACTGTGGTGCAAGATCATTTAGAAGCATCCATTACTTCTATCTTGCTATTCCACAACACTTCCTGGTTCACTATTCCCAGGTCATTTAACCTTCTCTTCCTCTCATTTTGTTGTGGTGCTTGAGTGTGTTCACAATGACAAATAGTCACTTCATTTCAGTACTTTTCTTGCATTTGTCTTGTTTTAGGACGGATTTGAGGGATTATCGTTAACATTCACAATTCAGAGTTGAATGGCTAAGAGACGCTACACTTAAAAGTTGAAACATACTGTGTTTTCCAAAACAGTCCTGAAGAGCAGAGATGGCTACTGCTGGCCAGGTTTTCACCTGCCTCAGAACCAGTGTTGGTGTTGATGTAAACACGCCTCCACCGCAGGTCTTACCACATAAGGGCTGTGTTTCTGTTGGCACAAAACAAAACGTGGCCATCCAGGTTCATTGCACAGTGCACTACGCTGTTATGTCTTACTGAGGATTTGCTTGGTTTGAGCTCTTGGGTTAACGGCTTCTTTGTTCAATTCTGCAACAAGCCTAGGTTGATCGACGAGGAAGTAGTCAGTTGTTAATGCTTGCCAGAGAGTTTCTGAGAGGTAAACGGATATTCACAATGATAATACACGTCCAGTCTGGTCATTAATATTATTGTCCCGACACATCTTGGTCTCTGTACAACAAAAGTGTCTGGCGATAGCAGACTCTGACACTTGTCGTTCTGGTGTTCATTTATTGTGTTTGATCGCACTGAGACACGAAAAAGTACAAATTAGCACCATTTTGGTCAGCTGTGACTGACTGCTGCACCGCCATCTTACCGGAAGCACCAGTGAGATGGTATATTAGTAAAAACATTGAAATTTAATTAATAAATTACATTCTTCTTTTAATTGCATTTTATTGAAAATTGAACCTTTCTGAAAATGGGGTTTATAAATGCTAAAATTTTATTAATTAATTTTATTATAGATTATTTTATTAATAAACCATTTTTTTCTTCAGGAAGCAGTGCTATTTATTCACAGGTAACTATGGTTGCTAAGCAACATAATATATAAAAAAATCATTAAATAAACAGCAGCACAATGTATATTTTGCACTTTACAACTGCTTCAAACATGGTGTTGATAAAGTTTTAGAAGGGAACTGTGTGTTATATAAAGTTAAATATTTTATATTTCTTATATATCTGTTTGTTTAGTGCAGTGATTGAGAACCTCTGTACCCTTTAGCAGTCCACAGTCAGTCTCTCTGGACCTGACTCAGCAATTCCATTACTTTGTAGGTTTATTGGCTCTTAGCCCAAGCTCACACTGCTGGATACACCGCCTAAGCAAGAAAACACACAAGTGTACATTTTAGTGGGTGCTTAAATGCAGTGCTGTGTAAGCTGTACGAGTATAGCACATGTCTAGTTTTACACTGCAGCAAACAGTCCAATGTAATTTTAAAGACTCTTAGCAGAATAAACCAGCTTTTTGCATTACAACAGTGATTACTTGACTACTCTGATTGTAAATGTAAAAAAAAGAAAACTATGAAGATATCTTCAGAGTATTATGTACTTTAGTGACATCAAACATGGGCAGATGAAGAGGCCAAGAGACCTTGAGGGAACTGGGTTTAAAAGTGCCTTGTGTAGGCTAAAAAGGTACTTTATATGTATTATATTATTGGTCATACAAATTTTTGGACTAGGTATTTGCTTCTATACAGTGGCAAAATGCACCTTTGTGATAAGGTAAATAAATAAATAATTTAGGTTCATATCTTTGACACCAACAGGTCCTCTTTTTTTCTCTGTGGTTGTCCCATGTCTTCCCACTGAAATGTGGATTCACCTTAATGTTAAACTGAGCTTAAATAACAAATGGTGGTGATGGTGATGATGATGATGGTGGCGATGGACATATTAAGCAATAACACAGTAAAAAAAATACTATTGTTCTGCATGTTAGACAACACAGGTTGATTACAGATCATATGGGACAAGTAATACTCTTAATGATTAATTTAGGTCATATATTAGGATGCTTGGAATAAAGCCAGGTATACATAATGCAAATATAGCCTGTTTTCAAGCCTGACTTCACAGTTGCCAACAAAACTTCAGGATGGGCCCAAATTCCAGCTTCACTGCCCATCATTCAGTGTGCAGTATGAGGAGGGTGGCATTATTCAATTGACTGCCCCAGTCCTATCTGTCAATCTTATGCAGTAACAAAGTCTGTACAGCTATGCCCCAAAGGTTTGACAATGACACAAATATTAATTTGTTGTTGTGTCAACAAGGCTTTAGGGAGCCAAAAAAGCCACTTTTCTTCAATAAAAACATCAGGAATAGACTGATATTTTGGAAAAGGTACAGTGATTAGACTGCTGAGGACTGGGGTAGAATCTCTTTTCTGACTGCTGGGGCTTCCGGAAAAAAGATTGTCCAGAGAAAAAAGGTGAACACTACCATCAGTCCTATGTCCTGCCAAGACTAGACTATCCTAAGACTATTTGTGTGGGGGCTGCTTCTCAATCAAGGGAGTGGGCCCATTTACAATTTTGCTTAAGAACATCGGCATAAATAAAGAATGGTACCAAAGCATCCTTTGAGAGCAACTTTCCCAACCATCTAAGGGCAGTTTGGTAAAGAACAATCCCTTTTCCAGCATGGCTAGAGGAAACTCCCCAGAACTTAATTCCTTTGAGAACTTCTGGTCAATCCTCAAGAGGCAGGTGAACAAACAGAAACCCACAAATTCTGACAAACTCATTGCATTGAAAAAAAACTCAAAAGCATTGATTATGCAAGAATGGGCTGCCATCAGTAAAGATTTGGCAAATGCTTGTAATTGTAAATGCTTGTAACTATACTTCAGTTAACCACAGAAACATCTGGCAAAAATATCTAAAAACACTGAAGCAGCAAACTTTGTGAAAACCAATACTTGTCATTTTCAAAACTTTTAGCCATGACTGTATATGACTACTTTGCTCTGTGTGACTAAAAAGAATAATAAAAGGTAAAACAGTTATTTTTACAGATCAACACAGCAACCATAATGCTTTTTGGTCTGCTGAGACCAATACTGAATTTGTTGGTCTCTGTGCAAAGTGTTAAGTTTTGCAAAGCTCATCCCACTAAGAACACCTTTCCTGCATTTAAGCATGATGGTAGCACATGTTGTGGGAATGGTTTTTATTAGCTAGGACTGAAAAACTCAACAGGATTGAAAGCATGATGGAAAAATTTAATTACAGAACAATTCTGCAAGACACTTGAGACTGAGGTCAAAGTATACCCTCCAACAAGTATAGTGCTAAAGTCTCACTGGAGCACCTGTATGTTTTAGAATGGTTCAGTCAAAGCCCAGACCCCAATTTGATTGAGAATATGTGGCAAGGCTTAAAAAATCTATTCACCAGTTATCCTCTTTCAATATCACTAAATTTGCCAAGTAGAGTTTTCAAAAACATGAGGACCCAGATGTGCAATACAGATGGAGAACTATCCTAGATGTCTGGCAGCTGTAGTTGCAGCCAAACATGTTTATACCAAGAACTGACCAAGGCAGGGAAATATTTATGCACCCAATAAATGTATACTCTTTCTTTAATTAACCATTGTGTCACATTTAAAAATGTGTTATTGTGATACTGAGAAAAGGAAATGGTAAAAATCCATATTAAGTAAGGTGGTCCAAATATTTTTGTATCCTGAAAGCATATAAATTGAAGTCTTTGGCCATACATGATAGGTCACTCAAAAATCAGTGAGTGATCGTTGTTACCAAAGAACAAGATTCTAAAATCATAAAATCATGTTTGCCTGGCTTAAGACTCTGCTAAAGATACTTTACATGTATTGAGAAAGAAAGAGAGATATTTAAGGCTTAGCACCTAAAACAAACCCTATGGTTGCATTCAATATTTCTTTTCATTTATTTAGTACAGGGGTCAACAAGCTTATTCACAAAGGGCCACTACAGCTGTAATTTGTCATCTAAATGAAGATTAAAAAAAAGAAAAACAACCACAATGGAAATAGACCTTAGCAATAGAGGAGAATCAGACAGTGGCAACCCATAGACTGGTGAGCATTGTAAGTCTTATATCAAGCAAGTTGTAAAAAAAAGTTTGAATTGTAAAACTTCTACAATTAGTATCCTCATTTCCACATATAACTGTTAAAAAAACAAAAGTTGTTGTAACACTGGTAAACCTGCTCTTTTTGTAGAGGCAACTAAATGTCAGTTTGCAAAAGCAGACTTTACTTTCAGTGGATAACTGAGGTATGAATAGTGATAATGAACCACATAAGTGCAAAAGTCTGGTTATCTTGCAGACCTCTGCTTTGCACTAGAAGAAATGCAGTTGTGCAGACCTGAGTGTACAGATCTGACCAGACCTTACATTCAAACACCTGCAAAATTGCCTTCAAAATACTCACTCAAACACAATCTATGTAAATCCATACACCATGTGACTGACAAGTGTGAATGTGACTGAATACCAAAATTCCAAGCACTGAATTTTCTGCTACATAGTTATTTTGTATACTACTTAAATTTGTAAATTGTACTGTGTTTCAAAGACAAACTGGTGATCTGTCAGTCCACTACATCAGCTTAATGGTTTACAAACCTAATTTCCAGAAATGCTGGAATTTTTCATAAATGCGATGAAAACAAATATGTGTGATTTTGGCATGTTTATCAATGTGTTACATCACCTTTCCTTTTAATTACCCTGTTTAATAATTTAGGAACAGAAGAGACTAATTGTTGTAGTGGAATTTTTACCCATTTTTTCTGTATACAAGATTTCAGGTGTTCAACAGTCCATGGTGGCCATTGTCTGTGTATTGTAGACAGACAGGTCTGGAAAAGACAGGTTTTCAAGAGAAAAATGGCATACCACATGTGAAGCATGTTGGTGGAAATGTTAGGGTAATTCTGCATTTCTGCAGAATTCTGTAATTCTGCATTACATCAAAGAATGCTTGAAGATAATCTGAGGCCATCTTGAACCAGAGGTGGACCTTCAACAGGGTGAAGATGCCATGCACCCTAGCAAATCCACCAATGAACTGCTCAAAAAGAAGAAATGAACGGCTCAGATTTGATGGTGGGGGTTGAAAAGGCAGTATATGCAAGATAACATATTGTAACTGCAGACATTTTGCATTGAAGAGTGGTTAAACATTTCAGCAAGCTGATCTCACATGGTAGATGTGTCCTAAACCACATCAACAAGTCTGGGCTACAGTATTGAAGACCCGTATGTGGTTTGAGAGATGTTTGGCAATTAATTTATGATTTGGGTAAATATTAATATATTATAATATAGTGTTTTCTAGCAATAAAAGTCTATTCACAAACATCAAACAACCCATTCCATTCAAACTTACACAAAACATAAATCGTTAGGGACATTCAGACAAAAGTCTGAATAAAACCCAATAAAAAAATTTTGCACAGTGTGTATATGCAGCATGTAAACAATGAACCAACTCTGTTGATATATCAAAGCAATGCAGTGGAACATGACCAACCTCCCAAGCTTTGTATGAGAATTCATATTATGAAAACAAAATGTATTTACTTGTAATGCTGTCCAAGCAAGCCCTTTTTCTAGTAGCTGTAACACATATCTTCCTTTAGGATAGCTTCAATTTTCTTTTCTGACTGTCAGTATTACCTATTATATATTCATTAATATTATTTATTAATTTAATACAAAACTTTTGAAGCAGCAATGATAACCATTAACTACAGTTTTTGGACTGAAAACATAGCTAAATGTCTTACAGCTAGGTAACGATTTTAAATACATGTCAGTTTATCAAACGAACTTACTTGGATGTGCAAAGATGTCCAAACTTTACACAATACAGACTGTGCATGTCTATTTCCATTCTAGCCTTGTTCGGCCCTACCTCGGAAAAAAATCGATATTCTGCATGCAGTGGAGTTGCGCAGGGCGCTGGTGCGTCGTTGACAAAGTAAGCCCGCGTATAAATACAAGCGAAGCTTATGCACCACTGCCTCAGCACTCAGCAGAGCCTCTACGCAGGACAACTCTCCGCAGTAGGCATCGCAGTGGACATCGCAGTGGACATGATAGGGGCTCCCTCCCGCAGACGAGTGGTGGAAACGCGCCCTGTACGCTCCTCACCACCTCCCGCCATGAGATCGCACGCGTGGTCCAAATCCATGCCAGCTTTCTTATTCAAGAGAACAACAAGCGTGCCTATAAGCAGGGCTTACAACTTCACCCCGCTCTCCCCCCCTGACAGTTTGGAGCTCAGCTCCGCGTTGAATGGAGACCATGCGCACAGTAACGAGAAGGAACAACTCCAAGGGCTTAACGACCGGTTTGCCAGTTACATCGATAAGGTGCGCTATCTGGAGGAGCAGAACAAGCAGCTGGAAGCCGAGATTCAGGCGCTACGGCAGCAAAAGCTGTCGCAGTCGCACCTCAGCGACGCGTACGAGACAGAAATCCGCGAGCTACGTTCTACTTTTGAACAACTAAGCAGAGAAAATGCGCAAATTCTTCTGGACACGGACCATGTCGACGAAGATCTTCAGCGGCTGAAAGAACGATATGAAGAAGAGACGCGCTTAAGAGAGCAAATTGAGTCGATCGTCCGCAGCATGAAAAAGGACAAGGACTGTTCGATCGTTACAAAGACGGAGTTGGAAAAGAAAGTCCAAGCTCTCTTGGATGAGATGGATTTCCTGCGCGACAACCATGAAGAGGAGGTGAATGAGCTGCTGACTCAGCTGCAAGCCGCTCATGTGCCAGTGGAAAGAAAAGACTTCCAGAAGACCGACATCACCTCTGCGCTGAAAGAGATCCGCGCGCAGCTTGACGGGCTCTCTACGAAAAATCTCCAGCAGGCTGAAGATGTCTTTAAGTGTCGTTTCGCCATACTGACGGAGGCGGCCGAACAGAACAAGGACGCAATAAAATCTGTCCGAGACGAGGTCGCTGATTATCGCCGCAAGCTACAAGACAAGACTACTGAACTTGAGGTGCTCCGCGGCACGAAAGAGTCGCTAGAGAAGCAGCTCAGTGATATTGAGGATCGCCACAGCAACGATATAGGCAGCTATCAGGTTCATGTGCCCATCTTTCCCCTTACATAGCATGCTAAACATAAAGAATCTGTACATTTGTGTCAGAAAATGTTTTTCTTATAATTAAAAATATTTATTTATACTTGAAAAGTATGAGCTTAGAGTCAGTAAGTTTGATTTTTCCAATAAAATGTTAACAATGTGGTAAAAAAAGGATAAGATGCAAACTTAACTGCATTACACATTCACCAGTTCAGTGACTAGCATCACTTGGATTAGAGAATTTAGTGAGAGACTTTAATGCTCTGTTTTGGAGGATAATGTATGTAATATGTCTTGCATTATCAGGAGATGATCCACCAGCTGGAGAATGACCTGAAGACAACAAAGTGGGAAATGACTCGCCATCTCCAGGAATATCAAGACCTGCTCAATGTTAAAATGGCACTAGATGCTGAAATTGCAGCTTACAGGTATGTCAGGACATGTGTTGCTTTATAGAACAATTAGGTAAACTTCACTATGACAAACTTTAATGTAATATTTTGTTTAATTGTACTCTGAAATCCAAACAGTGTATAAACTTCATGATAAACTTGTTTTACTGCAGGAAGCTTCTAGAGGGTGAAGAAACACGCTTTAAAACATTCTCAGGAAGTATTCCAAGTGTTGCATTTACCTACAACCATTCTAAGACCCAAAAGGTTCAGCACAAAGTTGTGGAAATCATTGAGGAAATTAAAGGGGAGAATGACATAGATGAAGACCTGGCAGCTGTAGCAAAGGAGCTGTCTGCTGAAGAGGGTAGAGAAGAAGAATGTGAAGTTGTTGAGGAAGAGATTGTATTGTCCACTAAAACAAAACCTGGTGCTGACCCGGAAGAGGATGAAGATAAAGAAGGAGAAGAAGGAAGTTATAAGGAAGAGGAAAAAGAGGCAGAAGATGAGGAGCAGGAGGTAGGGGAAGGCATAGAGAAAGAAGACAAGGATGGAGAAGAGGAGGGAGGAGATGAAGAGGGAGGACTGGAAGATGGAGGAAAAGAGGAAGGAGGAGAAGAAGCGGGAAATGAACAAGAGGGGGAAAGTGAAGAGGAAGGAGAGAAGACTGAAGTCATTGAGGAAACAAAACTGAGCAGTAGAAAAACTGAACCAACAGCAAATGAGACAGAAAAAGAAAACGAAAGAGAGGAAGAGAGTAGTGATAAAGCAGAAGCAAAGGAAGGAAAAGAGGGTGACAAAGAAAAGGAAGGGGAGAAGGATGAAGAACAGTTTATAGGAGAGGAAGAGGAAAAAGCAAACGAACAAGTAGGAGCAAAGGGGGACGATAGAGATGATAAATCAAGGGGAGAAGATGAGAATACAAGTGATTTAGAAGAAGAGGAAAAGAGAAAACATAAGTCAAGCGAGGAAAATAAAGATCATGCAGAGGAGGAGGTAGAAAAAGAACAGAAAAGTTCCTCACCTGGAGACGAAGGGAAGGAGAAGGAGGAAAATGGCAGGCAAAAGAGACCTGTCAAAGAGGAGCCTAGCCCAAAGGAAGAAGTTCTCACTAGAACCATAGAGATCATTACTAATGGTGACAAAAAGACCACGCCAGCCAACAAGAAAGAGAGCATAGCAGAAAAAGAGCCTCAGGAGAAAACGAAAGCTCCCAAAAAAGCAGAGAAAGCAATGAAAGAATCCAAAGGGAAAGATTGATGACAGGTGAAAATATAGTCCAGTCAACCTCAAAAATAAAAATAATCAAATAAGCTAATTAAAATGTGAAAACATATCCATGAGAGAGCCATCAGATACAGCTAGCTAAAATTCCTGCATGTGTGTTCTATTCTAGGTTTGCATGTGAGAGAAAATTTCAGAAGCATAGCCAAGCAAAACAAGCCTGTGATGCTTAATTGAAGTTCCTTTAAGACTCTGAGGTCCTGAAAAATGTGAAGTTTTTCAACAGTTGTTTGGTGCTACTACATTAATAAAATCTGCAGATGCCTTTCAAGCCAAAAACTTAAAACGTTATGGTATGATCTTGAGAACATCTGCCTTAAGTAACAATTCACAGACAACTTAATGTTTTTGTCCTAACCAAATAAAACCACAACTACATAGAGGAATACTGTGAAACTATCATGTAAAAATCAAGGTGCTGCATTTTGAAATCTCACCAACACTAAAGGCAATAAAAGCAGTTATTATCAAAGTAGTCTGTGTTTATTTTCAAAATGTATGTTGCGTTTGGTTATGAACATAAGAATAAAAGCCAGTGCATGCAATGACATTTTATGAAATACTATAAGCAAAAATTACCTGTTAATATTGTTTCTGGCACTGACAATTTCAGATTTTGAGACGTTTGCTATGACTGTATTTCACAGCACTGATATGCAAAAGTTAATACTGCTAATTAGATGACATTTGGTCAATTTTAAGCAACATTGTTAGTTACTCTTATTACAGCAATAAAACTTATTTAATATAAAACAGGCTGCAGATACATCAGGCAGACAAATGCCTGCAGTTTAGCTTGGTACACACATTCAATTGCTTATTATTTCAGTTAAAAAATGTGCACTAATTAAATTATTTAGTTGATAACATTAACTTCAGAACAGAATATTACCTTTTTAAGATTACCCTGGATGTCATTTACACTGGGAATGCTGGGTATATGTCTCCACCATTTTTTGTTGTAGCCCATTTTGTTCCTACCACTTAGAAATGATCAGTGAATTCATTCCATTAGCCCACTCACTAGCAAACCCACCTTCCAGCCGGTGTGCAAATAAGTGACAGCCGAGAAAGTGAAGAAATACATTTGCTAACTATGAGCCTACTTAGGGTCCCTGTGGCCACAGGTCCCATTTTGAATTTTGTGAGGGAGAGATGCATGTAGGCAGCAACACACAAATAGAGGCATGCAAAGTATATTTAAAGCTTGCTAGTGAGGAAAAAGCATTCCTACAAGTCATTTTCTATAAAATTGTGGTTACTAACTAATACGTTGTGCACCCCAGCAGACTGCCAGACGAGCACTACTAAATGCCTGTTTACTTGGGTGACCAGGAATTTGGGAGAGAAAAAGGAGAAACAGAGTTAAACCCAAAGAGCCTTTATCAAATTTAGTGGTGTGCCAACAGGGACAAGGACACTGTGCCACCCAGTTAGACAACACTTGTTATAAGGGCTTTGACCTAGGTGAAACACACAATTACAGTTGATGTAACAATGCTGTTGTGTCATCAAATGCCCCCCAGCCGGACCAACATGACACGGTTGTTAAGGCAGGGCTCTCAACTGTCACGTCGTCCTATCTGGTCACTAACCCTTACAGGTACGGACATTTCCATAAAATTAGTTTTTGGCTCCCTGGATGTTTTGCTGGGCAAGGCACTCATGTCTCAGAGAGGGTCTGCCAGGTCTGGCTGAGACACTTTTTTTCTCCATAGGCACTTGGGTGCTTGTGCAACAGCAGTTTTGTCTGCAGTGCACTGTTCTGAAGCTTCAACTCATGCACATAGTCAATGAAGCCAACAAAACAAGCAAAATTTAGCTCTTGAACGCAGACCTTCTTTTGTATCCAAACAGCCTTGAACTCCGGGCTTACCTGTGAGGCGTGGCTCAGGCCCAGCTCTGTGCTGAAAGTAAGCTGCACCACTGCAGAGGAGGAGAGACCAAGGTTCCATGATGGGAGAGAGGAGCAGTAAATTAAGTATAGACAGAAAGCTATAGCTGCCTTCTCCCTAGCCTTGTGCGTACTGCTGTCTGTCTTCGGGTGGTGGAGGAAAAATAAGACTTTTATCCGATATAGTTCATGATTGTTGTGGAAAACAGGACTTCTGTAGTCAATATCATACCAACAGGCTAGAAGGAAGGTATACAAAATGAGAATAGTGGGGCAGTTTTTTAAAAAAAGAAGGAGTACATGAAATTAATTACCATCTAGCCATCTAGGAACTGGGTGGTGAACTGACCTTTCACCAATTGAAATAAAAAAATACAACAAAGATGATCCAGGACTGTTCAGCAACTACAATAGCACAATGTTTCTCTCTCAGAAGTCCATCAAGGTTTCCTCCTCAGTTCCCAGACATGTATAGACCATTGTTAAATAAAGAGAGGATGGTACAGTGGTAAACATGGCCTACTTCCAACTTTTGAGACGTGTTGCTACTGTCAAATTGAAAATTATCTTATTTTTTTCCCCCTAAAATGGTACACTTCCCGTTTAAACATTTTATATATTTTCTGTTTTAATGTAAATAAAAAATTGTTTATAAGATCATTGCGTTGTTTTTATTTACATTTTAGACAGTGACCCAATTTTCCCGAAACTGAAGTTGTATGTAGAACATCTAACGTCTACAATGAATTTTTAAAATAACTTTTCACTTTTTAACAAATATTGATATGAAATTTAATTACAGGACATTTATTCAGAAAATGTAAATGTACAAGTATTCATTTTAAGGCACTGCTCAGCTATCATTTTTGTTGATATGGCAAACTTTCTTATTTGTGACATGACTATGAGAATCTTGAATAATATTTCCAAAAGTACAATACCTGTACACAAAATTCATTACTTCACACAGCCTATGTAGAGCTTCAGATTAATAGAGAACAGTTGAATTGACGTAACAAATAAGTTCACTCATGTTTCATACCACCAACAACCACTTAAGTTGGGTTACACAATGTATTAATGCTATTGTTCTGTATATACATGCTATTTTTCTCCATGCATCACATCCACAATAAATTGTACAGTACATTTCTTCGTTTGTATCCTACCTTGCATTAACTCCTAGCGCAGTGACAAATGTATATTCCATGGAAATTAATTGAACAAGCAAGCCTTTAACACTTTTTTTAAACAGTGCATACAGATAAAAGTGATTATACTCAAAATGCCACATTTTGTAGTTATTTCCATAATTTAAATAAACAAAAAACATGGAGTACATGCTCGCATTTATCATACCTTCAAGTCCATGAAATTCCAAATCAGTTATTGCTAATGAAGTGGTATTGATTAGAACCTCCT
This sequence comes from Arnoldichthys spilopterus, assembly GCA_037974385.1. Lineage (NCBI taxonomy): Eukaryota > Metazoa > Chordata > Actinopteri > Characiformes > Lepidarchidae > Arnoldichthys > Arnoldichthys spilopterus. Next base: position 33,126 of record JBBPDA010131450.1, read on the forward strand.
AAAGGTAAAACCTTATTGTAAATCTAAAATCTAGGGTCTTGTGTTCTTTGGTATTGAACTCTTGCAGCTGTTGGTGTCAAAGTGCATGAGTCTATTATCAGAAAGACTAAGCAAATTTGATCTGTATAGGAGACGGGGTCAAGAAAATCCTTTGCTCTCCAAAAAGAACATTAAAGCAAGACTTAAGAAGAACTTATGTTTGGGGTTGCTTTTTTGCCTCAGGGACTGGGCAGCTCACGGTCATTGATTTAGCTATGAAATCTGCATCACAAAGAGCCTTGGGAGATCATATTAGGTCATTTGTCCAAAAGTTGAAGTTAAACAGGAGAAGGACCTTTTAACAGGATAATGATCACACCAGCCAATCCACCAAAAAGAAAAAAAGAATTTATCACCATTGTAATGTGCTGGACTTGAAAAGAGCAGTAAATTCAAGAAAATCTTCAAACATCTTGAGCTCAACTAGAAGAATTTAGCATTAAAGGGTGGTTAAATATTTCAGTAAGCCAATGTCAGAGACTGTTGTACGCAAAGTGCATACAAAACAGGGGCAATAATAGCTCCTGAGGCAAAGAGCATACTTACTTTCTGCCGAGTCTGTTGATATTGTTATTGCATAAATTATTATAAAAGCTACTTATCCGTGTGCTTTAATTTTAAAATCATCTTTACCTGTAGGCACTGTATTAAAAAGTATTACACTCCAAATTCCTATGGATGTGTTATATGTTAGAAAATAAATGCCATAGTTTTCTTCTTTATCTACTCAAAACTGAGAATACAGGCATGTGATTACCTCCTGAAATGAAAACCAAAATATAGATGTGATTTAAATTAAAAATCTACTTAACTGAAAAAAGATGCATATCAAGTATGCAAAAAATGTTTTACTGCCTATTTAAAAATATGAAAATGGAAGCAAACAAGAGACAGAATAGGAGACAATATTTAAATTTACTGCTCACATTCTCACTCCTAATTACTGGCAGACAGGGGCTTAAATTTGTCCCACCCAGCTTTGTGTGTTATACTGTGCTCCGGCATCAGATAGTCCTTCAATCTGTCTGGTAAAGGCAAGGCTGTAACTTTGTTCTTCAGGGGCCAGGGCTGCAGACAGTGGCGAATAAAGGCTCGGCAGAGATAGCGCAAGGGAAGTGGCTGACCTTCTTGTTCTTGAAGCCGATTTTGAAGTTCCAGTATGGGCTGGGGAAGTGGCTCCTGATGTTGTACTGATGGCACAAAATAGGTAGGTAAAGGGGGGAATTTGGGACAGCACACCTGACCAAGCTCTATTAGCGCTTCAGCTTTGGCTATTAGGTCAGTTATTTCAGAAGCACTGAGTGGTTTTTTCAGAGCTAATATCAGTCGAGTGAAAATCAGGTGATGACCAGTCCAGCATGATATTCCATGGCAGGAGCAAAAAAATGAGGCACCTCTCTGGAGGAGGAGAACAGCCAGAGGGAAAAGGAGGTCAAAATGCTCCAAGGTGGTGCAAGTTAAAGATGGCTCCCATTCCTCTCCATCACTGGTATTTAAACAACAGCTAGGGTCAGCACCATGGTCGAGGAGGAGGGCAGTAATTTGAGTACAGAAATGTCCAATCAATGTAGCATCTTCTATGCTGCCATCCAGCGCCTCTTTTAATAAAAAGATGAGTGAGGACATTGGGGTCTCTCCATCTTGAGTGGTGGCATTTACATCAGCACCTACAAAGAATGCAGAAATTAAGAACATATATGAAACAGACTGTGCTTGCGCATATACAGTATTTTAAACAAATACAGCATGACAGGGATTTTAAACACTGTATGCTTACTGGCCACTTTATTATATTGTTAAGTATACAGTTAGAGACTAAAGCTCAAAAAGATCAGAAAGTCAATTTTTAAAGACCCAATTGAACAAAAGCTTTGCATTTTGCAAAATACAAAAATCTTTGATTTGTTAATTCTTAAACCTTTATTTAACTGAGAAATAGGAAAAATATATATTGAACTGCATATTTTTGTAAATATATTAAAATTTAAAGTTTGATGCTTGGAACATACACAAAAAAAAAAAACCTGAGGGAGAGGCATGTTTAATACCATATTACAACACCTTTCCCAATGGATTGATGCACCCCAATATCATGACAGATGTTGACCTTTACACCTTTTGCTGTTCGTCTATAGGGTCCATTTTGTCTTTGGCAGAGCAAACCCAACACCTGTTTATCGCAAAAAACAAGGTAAAAAACAGGCTCCACTGACCAAAGCACGTATTTCTAAGTTGCTCTGACATTAACTGGGGAATAGAGAACTCTGTGGTATTTCTGCATATGGCTTTTTTGTAGCTTTAAAAATCTTTTGGGTGGCTTTTCCTATACCCAATCGTGATAGTCTTACCTGCTTTTTGGGTAATGTTTTAAAATGGTGTAACATGTACATTCTTCAAAATTCTTACTTGTTTTTTTCACAAACAACTTCTTATTTTTAAATAAGGACATTTTTAACCGGTTATTTGCTAGTCAGTAAACCAATGTAAACCATATTATTAGTTTGCCTATATTATCAAGGTTCATTTCATAATTATTTTCTACACTGTTCATAGATGCACTAAATGTCAGCCAGTAGGCCAAAGAGACAGAGATATTGTGTTAAAAGTGAGTAGCAAGCAGAGAAGTGAAATATAACAAAAAAATGTCTATTTAGTATATTAAACACCACCATGGCAAACATAGTTTCATAGTTTTTTTTTCACATTTTCTGCTGGAATTGGTAAATACACATGTCATATGCATACATTGTCTGGCTTTAAAAACCTTCCCAGAGTAGCAGTTTGATATATATTGACATATCTTTTCTGGAACTGACAAACTACAGAAATGAGAGGATTTATCCCAACAGTCTAGGTTCACTGATTGTAGGATTTAACATATTCTTCTTTTTTAATTTTAAATGATTTGTTGAATTCTGACCCTGTTCATATATTCCTGTAGTTATTAGTATTTGGCCTAAGCTAAGCTTTCGTCTAAACATAGAATGTTACGGAAACAGAAAACTTCAACTTTTTTTCTAAATAACTCCTTCCAAAGCTTCTGTAAAGTTTAAGGGATTGTACTTAAAAAAAGTTTATAAAGAAAAGTCCATCTAAAAACCAGAAGTCTACCACAAAAATGTTAAAATGATTACCTGAAAGTTCTGATCTCATAGTTAGATATTTTAATATTAACAGAGACCTGGTTGCATCACGATCAGTGATGCAGATGTAGATTCAGAATCAACAGAGTAATAAGAAGCATCAAAATAACTATTTATAATCAGAGCCAACTTCTAAGTCAAGTTACCAAGTCTTCAAAGTGATAATTAGATGCAACAGGGCCAGCCCGTGTCAGTATAGAAAAGGAATCAACAGGCTGCGGTCCCAGCTGTATAGGCCAGGCACTGTGCAATTAAATCAATAAATAGAAGTTATATTAGCCCTAAGGTGCATTGGCCCAATAGGGAAACTCCATGGTACAGCAATCCAGTTGTCTGCTAGGAAAATTTATCCAACAAAATACAAAGCCATTATTTACCCAAATTTAGTTTGTTTTAGTTGTTTTTGGTTTATTCAGCATATGGGCAGGCTAGCAAGCTAAGTAATGAGCTTTCTAAACCACTATTAGGGAAGGGCAAGAGTGCAAACTGTGCCGTCGGGAAGGGAAGTATTCTTGCTTACTTAGATAATAGAAATAGCATAACATTTATTCTGCACCCAGAAAACAAACCAGTCTCAGTATGCACAATTAGTGTGAAGAAGGTAGCCATCTGCTTCTAGGTAACAATGTGTAGCCTCTTTGCTGATTTTAAGACATGTCTAAGTCCCCTTACGATGTTTATTGGTGTTGTGCTTTCAAAAGCTGGTGGGGCAATGCTACAAATATGAACTAATCGTAAGTAAAGTGACTATTTGTCATTGTGAACACACTCAAGCACCACAACAAAATGTGACCTCTGCATTTAACCCATCACACGTGCACATGTGGGTACCAACAGCCCCCGGGGAGCTGTGTAGTGGGATGGTACCTTGCTCAAGGGTACCTCAGGAGTGCCCAAGCCGGGACTCGAATCTGCGACCTTCAGGTCCCAAAGGCAGTGCCCTAACCACTAGGTCACCACTGCAATATGTGCCTTTGCCTGTTCTACAGATTGGGTGTAAGCTTGAAAACCTGAGCCTGCTGGGCCTGAACACCTCCCTCTGTAATTGGGTTCTGGACTTCCTGACTGAGAGGCCTCAGTCAATTAGGATTGGGAACAACACCTCCAGCACCACCACACTAAGCACTGGTGCTCCACAGGGTTGTGTGCTCAGCCCCTTGTTGTTCACTTTGCTGACTCATGATTGTGCAGCAATGCACAGCTCAAACCACATCAAGTTCGCCGATTACACAACCATGGTGGGTCTCATCAGCAAGAACGATGAGTCAACATACAGAGAGGAGGTGAAGCAGCTAACGGACTGCTGCAAAGTCAACAAGAAGTCTCTAAATGTTGACAAAACAAAAGAGATGGTTGTTGACTTCAGGCAAACCACAAGTGACCACTCTCCGCTACACATTGATGGCTCATGCGTGGAGGTTGTCAAAAGTACCGAATTCCTTGATGTTCACCTGGCAAAAAACTTCACCTGTTTTTTTTCTCACCTTTATTTACTTATATTTAACTTTATGCTGCTACTCTGAAAAAAGGGAGGCCTTTCATTGCATCATCCAAAAAAAAAAAAAAAAAAAAAAGACTCAACCCACCCTGGACACAGCATCTTCACTTCTTTGCCCTTTGGCAAACACTACAGAGCCCATTTATCTACACAACCACAGCTTTTACTCAAAAGCAATCAGACTATTAAAAACACATCAATCATTTTATAAAAGATATTTATAAAAGAACCATCATTGAATGTTATATCATTTATTGCACATCCCTCATGTGCAATACTGTACTACTTATTTTGTTTCTTTATTATGTTTATATACAGAGTTTATGGCTTATGGTTGATGATAAACTTAGCTGTAAACCTCAGCCTTATGCTAATAAATACAGACAAAATCTTGATAACCCATACAATTATAAAACCAATTTGCCTTTACCTAGGTGTTAGTCGCGAGGTAAGGACGGGCAGCCCTGAGGCATCACCAGAAAGGGAAAAGGCTTATGGGTCGAAGGGAAAATGGAAGGAACCCCTTTAAGCAGGCATGTACGCCCACCCGTAGAGTGGAATGGTTATCCAGAACATGCAGGAGCCTGCCCAAGCTAGACATGGACCTTCCCGGCACCCTGGCCATTAGGGAGTCCTCCTGACACTAGCCAGCATTACTTTAAGCATACAGTCGGCACGTGTGCTGTTTATTCTAGAGAAACCCCAACTCGAGAGGGCATGGGCAATCCACGCCTCTACCAACTCGTTTGCGGCCGGTGCACTCCTCAGAGGACCAGGGAAAGGGGGCCCTTTGCCTACACGTAACGGACTACATGGCTACAGGTGGACTCGAGTTGGGGTAGAAGGAATTCACCCAGCAGATGGTTACTCAAGCCATGCTCGCAGCCTATCTGCACCTGTCCCCAGGAATGGGGAGAGAAACGGGAGACCCTGAGTGAAAATCCAGAGCCTTTACCAAATTACCGGGAGACAGTCCGGTATGGTAAAAGAAGCCAGCCACACCTGCCAAAAGGGACAAGGAGTCCACACCACCCAGTTAGACAACCATGCTTATAAGTAAAACAGGTAAAACACAGCACGACTTATGTAAAATTTATTTATGACTGACACAGCATGGTCGTTCAGAATAATTCAACAAAAAACTGCATACCTTCACCTTAAACTTGTTTATGTTGTTCTGACAGTTCAAGTTATTTATGTTGTTCTGACAGTTCAAGTTATTTAGAGGACAACTCAAAGTACGCATGTTTCAACATGGTTGAATGGTTGTTCTTGAAGATGGAAAAAAAACGGTGTATACGGTGCTTAAAGTATATAAGGCATAAAATATACAAGCAAAAGGGCTGAAGAAGGACAGTTTTTTTAAATTAAGGTGTAGTTTCAAATGTTGCACTGCAATAAATCGTTATAAATTACTGACCTTTTTAATAGAAATGTACAAACTTAATTTCCAGAAAACTGGGACATTTTGTAAAACACAATAAGAATCTATTCTATTTAAATGTATGTTTTTATTTTAATTAGAAAATTTTATTGAATATTCCAGTTACTCCATTTTAAAATGTTCCACAATAAGCAGGTGAGTTGGCAACAGGTAAGAGGATCATGACTGGGTATAAAAGGAGCATCCACCAAACACTCTGCAAGCAAAGATGGGTCAGGGCTTGTCACTTTGTGCCAAACTTCATGAGAGAGTTCAAATAGAACATTTCTCAACACAAAGTTACAAAGAACTGAGGACTTATCATCTACAGTATGTAAACCTTAAAGTCTTTTACACAAAGAGAACATCAAACTTAGTTCAATACAGAAATACTGCTGGGTTCTCTATACCCAAGTTCACCTCAAATAGACCAACAGTGGATATGTGCTGTGATCAGATAAGTCCACGTTTCAGGTTGTTTTATCAAGAAACGATGGGCCATGCAGATTATCATCAGTGAAAGCTGGAAAAGCCAATATTTATCATTCTGCACATGCTACAACAGTGTGGCTTCATAGACACAAAGTGCATGTGCTTGACTGGCCTGCCACCAGCCCAGATAGGTCTCCAATTGAAAATGCATGGAGCTCTAAAAGGCTTTTTAAACTCAATGTTTGTCAATGTCAAGTTTTGTCAAACATTTTGCCTTGTTGGCTCATGTCCCATGTTGTATCAAGCAATACTTATCATATCATTTAAAAGTCAAAAATTCTTTTTGACTTTAGCCTTAGCCATCTGTGGCCAGGAGTCAAAGAGACCATCACTGTTCCTAATTAAATCTATAGGTGGGTGCAATAGCCCTGGCTCTCACCCACGGATAAATGTATGATAACTAACAATAGAAAAATATACAAATGAATACATTTAAGGACCTTTTTCTTAATTTCCAAACCCTCATCTGTTTTGGTCATTAGTCAGTTTTGACATAAGTGGTTACATGAATTGAAGTAATTTTAAAATGGAAAATTATTGTAATTAATGTGGGCAGCCAGGTACTATTTCAATTGGAACAAACCTTTGGATTAAAGGGGATTGATAATTAATATGAAAAACCAGTTATCACTCGGTACCTCTGTCCAAGAGCAGTTGAATGTTGCATGTGTTGTTGACTGTCAATCCATCACTGCAGGCAAAAGCATGCAGCAAGGCAGTCTTGCCTATAATGAATGATAAATATAGAGAAAAATCCATTTCAGGCATATGAAAACAATACTGAACAATGATCCATGAAATGATCTGAAAAAATGCATACTCTGCATACAGAAGCTGTGTACAGCATTAAGTTATAGACACCTGTGCTTCCACCATCTCAGAAATCATCAACTGCCACTGGTGCACACAGGTTAGTAGGAATCTTATGTATGTAAATTTTAATGATACACAACCATACAAAAAAACGTTCCTAAGATACATTACCATTCTTGTCTTTGGCATTGATGTCGGCTCCAAGATCCAAAAGCATGCACAGGCAAGGCAGTCTATCTGCTTCCTCACTTGCAAGATCCAGAGGGCTACTCCCATGAATCTACATGCATAAAATATTTTAAAATCATCATGAAAGGCAACACTTTACATCTGATGAAAGTGAAAAACTATCCACTTTAAGTGATTGAACAGAATACTACACTCACCCTATCCCTCTTGTCAATTTCTGCCCCATGTCCAACCAGCAATTGTACCATTTGTGGTTTATTCCTAAGCACAGCAATGTGCAAAGGGTTGTAATAAGACACTGGGTCTGTTAGGAAGGAAAAAAGAACAAAGACCATAGGTAAGACAGAGAGCCAAATCCATTAAACAGGGGTGACAGACTCCACAGTATAGAAGTTGTAAATTCCGCCTCATTCGTCACACCAAACTGAGCTCATTGGCTAACTACCAAGGCCCTTTACAAACTGAATTCTGTGAAGTGAGGATTCAGGCTGGACAGCTTTTTTTAGTTCATTCATGCAAAAATTAATTGCAATACAAAGTGTGAATACTTTCTTTTTATTCTGGTTCAAATAATGTGTGTTCATGGAAAATCACCATCTTCAATCAGACTATAATCAAAATACAGTACTCACATCTTGCTTTTTATTTGTTTGTTTAGTGTCATATCATTACAAGTATTATAGTACAATATAGTACAAACTTCTAAAACGCAAAACTTTTTAAGATGAAGAAACTGATAGGAATGAAACTCACCTTCAAAGCTTAAGTCAGCTCCATAGCGTAAAAGCATTTGGGCAGCACTAACTTTGCCAAGTTCTGCCATTTTAAATAGAGAGTAACTGATTCCCTCCATAAACTCCGGCGATTTGGACTCTTTTTCAAGTAGTTCCAATAGACGTTTGCAGAGATCGTGCCCATCTGCCCTGTACAACGTTAAAACAAACATGCGCAAACTTGTATGTTTAGTACTACGAGTATGTAATAGCCTGGAAAAGTAAGTCAAAATAGATGAACGCGGAACACGGTTTTGAAATCTTCAACAAGTGAATCTCGAATGTTCACAAAACGACTGATGTCCTCCTTCGTAAACTCACCCGGTAGGATCAGGCTTCACATCCGCCTCCATCCCTACAACGCACATCACGGCATCCACAAATGGTTGGTATTCGTAAACGATCCTTCTGAATCCGTGTAGGAAAGGCATATTTTCTGCTCTACTTTGCTCTCTCTTCACCCTGAAATATAAAATAAAACACGCTTTGAGATAAAGAAGCACGCCCATGTGTTTAGCAAATAAACGACATGCTTATAAAACGATACGGTATTTTTTTTTTTTTTAAAGAATGTATTATATAACAATTAGTATATAACAATTACATAAATAAAGAGCATGTTACTCGCAGCTAACCCATCTAGAAAATGCAAAACGGCCTTTATTCGTGTCTCGGCACGTTGAAGACCGCTAGCATGCTGACGTTAGTTGTTGTTTTTTTTACCATTCGGGGATCACTTTAGCATGGCTTGCTGATTCTAAGCATAATTCAAATTTAAATAAAAAATTCGGTTCTACATGCAAATTTTAAGACAATTTAAATTATGTTAAACCTATTATTATTTAGGTAATTATACAGATACGTTAAGGTTTTTTTGAACTCACACAGAGTAGTGTCGGAAGTTGGTTGTACCACATTTCTTCTTCAGGTTTTTCCTCCTCGCGGCTTGTAAGCTGTAGCTGCGTACTGCCACCTGCTGTGTTTCAAAACCTACTTCATGTTTATAATATGGCTAAACAAAATACCAAAGCGACATCCAAGAACATTGGGTCGCACTTGTATTTCGGCATCACTATTTCTTTAATGTGGTCAAGAAACTAACACTGTAATTACGGTCAAGGTTAAAGTTTAATTTAGTTCAATTTAGTTCAACACAGTTTTTCTTACTCATGCACGTATAAGCAATAAAACCTTCACTTTAAGATTTTTTGGCACTAATGCAACAAACTGGAGGATGAATTTGAAACCTGTTGCAAAGTCTACAGTACACAATATCTTAAAGAAATAAATGCAGAAAATAAAAGTAAATATTTTTAAACATAATTTACATTTTATCTCCAAATCTGCTTAAAGTGGTACAATGCCTTTTGTTGTCATATATTGTCTTTTTTAATCACATGGAAGTCCCTATTTTCAGTTTAGGAATGTGAATATGAATGTCCCTTACAATCACAAATATGACAGAGCTCCTAAGTTTATTTTGCGGATGGACTGGAAATTATCTTTGTATTTAACTCACATTTTGAGAAAGTTAAATTTGTTCATTTTGTTACTACCATCATTTAACTTGTTGAAGTCATACTTGGTGTATGTTTTATATTCATACTATACATATCACCAACTTCATCCTGCTAATTTATGTCTAAATCATTGTATATGTTGTCATGCCTTCTTTTAATAAATTGAAGTGAATTTCTATGGAAGACATTCGAAAAATTATTTTGAAATATGCCAAATTTGACAGTAAATTGATCTCAGTGTAAGTGTTGTATAGTAACAAAGTAATAATACTTCACAACTATACTTAAGTATGTTTTAAGGGTATCTGTACTTTAATTGAGTTTTTTTATTTTGTCAACTTTCACTTTTACTTTACTACATTTTCTTTATTAACTGCATACTTTTACTCCAGTACATTTTCAATGTGCAGTGTTGTTACAAAAATCAGATGAAAATGTATTCAGGTCTATTGACACTGAACACCTGTTCAATGTAATTAACTAAAACATTCTTACTCACAATTACTGGTATGAGATGGAGAAAAGGATTAAGGTCAAGAAGAACCAAAAAAAAGAGGGAGGGTTAAATGAAGCTATGTAGAAAAAAGAGGTTAGTGTTCTGTAAATTGTTTAGGCTTTAAAGACCTTTATGAAGTGTGATGTAGGCTCCATGTTTTGAGGTATCAGATAAACTGGATAAACTACATTATATTCATAATTCTGACTGCCTTTTGTTTTCATTAATGTATACTTGTACTTTTATTTAAGTATCTTCAGTTATAGATTACCTGTCATACTTAAATACAGTAAATACTAGATACTTTAAGACTTTTACTTGAGTAGCTTTCTGGTCGGTGACGAACTTCTACCAAAGTAATTTTTGGTCTCTACTTCTACTCAAGTAAGACTTTCGGATACTTTATAGAACATTGCTGAGCGTTCATGCAAAGTATTAAGATTGCACTGAAAAATTCTGGGAACAGCAGGTTAATCTTTCTCTGTGCATGGAACAGCAGAGGACGCTATCGTAGGAACAGCGTAGACTTTTACCTACAGCTTCGAACTGACAAGCTGCCAACAGAAGGAGTTTGGGAAAGGATGTCTTAAGTGCAAACCCGGAAGAGCCACCAGGCTTTCTAACTATACCGGATTAAACCTCTCGACTACGTTCAAAGGATTTTACATAGTTAAAGAACGTGAAGTCGAGGTAGAGAACCTTGATATTTTCTGTTTGCAAATACAGCTTAAGTTCTGTTAGCATTAGCATTGTAGCAAGTGTACATCAGAACTCAAGACTCACTGGCGTGCAGTTTGAAGTACATGCTTATTTGAGAACGCTAACAAACTAACTTACACCATATGTAGTAGTTATATTATGTCACAGCCTATGAGACTTGAAATCGGTTGTAGTTGCGCGCAGGCTTTGTGATATAAACGTCGTCTCAAACTATACCCAACTAGCTAACTACATTTGATAAAAGTTAGCTAGCCCCTGCGCCTGTATAGCATTTATGGTTCCAATTAGTTCTGTCTTTCTGCTCCATTTTACCCTGCTTGTTGATCAACAAAAATTACAAAAATATTTTTACGACAGCAGCCAATTAGGTATTAGTTAACGTGTCCTATAGTGAGTAGAAAGTACATCAGTTTAACAACAGTTAAATGTGGAACATCTGAGAAAGTAAATTATAGAGGCAACATCGAGTGTTTTCCAGTTGGTTCAGTTTCTTTTTTGTATTGGAGAATAAGCCAAGAGAATTCTCACATTGCTTGTTGATTAGATGTGTCTGGACTGGTCATTATTTCTGTGAGAGAAACTAAGTAAATTAAATAGAAACATTATAAATTATTACATTAAAACGAGTTATATTTTCATGAACCAAATAAAATGGTTACACAAAAAAATATTAAGTAAATAAGAGTTTAAAATTAAATAATATAAACCATGTAATTGTTGATTGTTGACGGGCAGTCCAAGTTAATGTTTTTCAAGGTTTTTTTTTTTATTCTCATGAAGCTGTGTCATCAGCAGCATAACAGTGGAAGCTAATGCCGTGTGTATAGATAGCAAGTAGTGTATGATGCTTCACTTTGGGCGAAAGGCCAGAGTCAAATTCGAACACCAATGTAGTAAGATTGAAAATTAAGTGCTGCAGGATTGAAAGTACATCAGTTTAACAACAGTTAAATGTGGAACATCTGAGAAAGTGAATTATAGAGGCAACATTGAGTGTTTTCCAGTTGGTTCAGTTTCTTTTTACATTCGAGAATAAGCCAAGGGAGCTCAAATTAGTAGTACAGAAGGTGTGAGAATACTCACATTGCTTGTTGATTAGATGTGTCTGGACTGGACTGGTGATCACTGTAAAATTTAAAAGCAAGCTAGTATTTGTTCATAATCATAGTGATTAAAAAATTATTGACGTCAAGGTCCAGGAGTGCTTATTCACTTATGTTAATCAGTACAGCAAATTAATTTTCTTTAATATATTACCAAATAAACGTAATTCTAAAGAAATTACTTAACAGCCAAATTTGCAGATTTCATTTTAAGGTTTTAAAAATGTAGATTTCTTGTTCATTTATAATCACATGGAACATCCTGTCTGAATGTCTGGAAAATATTTAATGGTGAGCCAACTGTACTGCTGTATTATGCATTGGCTTAAATTCATGGTATTTGAATGGCGCAATATTTTTGGAACCTCATTTAGTTTTTTTTTTTTAATTTTAAAAATGGTAATATGTGTTTTAACCTGACATTTTACATTATCAATTTGTTCCCATGTCCTTGTTTAAAAAGCAAATGTTACTTACAAATGGGTTGTAATGGGTCTGTCTCAGTTGTAGCTACTCTCATGCCCAGTCAAAAGTAAAGGTTAAGTTTTGTGTGAAATGTAAAATAGCCTATTCGACTTGCCATACCTATGCTCACATATTTACAAATCTTGTTATGTACACTCAGATAGAGCTACACAGCTTAAATTGAGGCAGTATGGACTGGCCTTACCAGTACCTTAACAGTTCTGTACCATGTTAATAAATTTAAAGAAAAAAAAAAAAAAAAAACCTTTGGTTTTCCTTTATTTATTTATTATAAATTAGAATAAATAGTTCACTACGAGAGAATAAAATAATTAAAGGAAATAACAGTAAGTTAATTAAATAGAGACATTATAAATTATTAAATTAAAACAAGAGTTATATTTTCATGAACCAAATAAAATGGTTACACAAAAAATATTAAGTAAATAAGTGTTTAAAATTAAATAATATCAATTAAAAATTATTACAATTTCCAAATTACAGGTAAAATAATGAATTAATATCAAAACAGGTGCAGGCTGTGGGTAGGTAAAATATGAAGTAGCCGATGCATTTCTTGCCTTGCTTTTAGAGAAGCCAACCAACTCTTGTGGATATTCTGCAGTGGCTGAAGCTGTTTTATAGGGATTACAAGCAATACCATAATCACCATAGTTCAAGATAGATAATAAGGTTGACTTCGTGATTCTCTTCCTAGCATACAGCATGCACAAATCCAGCACAGTACTAATGCTCAATGTGTCATTCTCAAGTTTGATCATCCCAAAAACCGATTATCACACTGATTGATCTGTTTACTCAAGCTTGAGGAGGAACTTCAATGTTTGTAAAGAATCTCTTTATTACATTTAACAAGTATGTGTGCTACGTGTTATGCACTGGTTTTGAAATAGTTGAAAAAAAAGGTTTATTAATAAAATTTAATTTAATGAATGTGTTTTAACAGTTTTATAAGATTTTAAAAAGCAGCTGCGTATGTAACTATTTTGAATACTGTCTTTTAAAATGTTACTTAGAGTAAGTGTACTTTTATTCTTGTATTGTAAGTGTAAATATCTAAGTATAAAGTTGTGTATAGCATTTTCAGATTTCAATCAAAAGAGGAGACCTTTATAGGACTGTTGCCTGCCAGGTTTTATTTTGGTGGTGTACCATTCTTATGACAGAAATGATGCCAACATGGTTCTGTCATGTGATTGATTGCTTCAGGAAGAGCAGTGTTGTTGTACATATGTACTATAGACTATCTATATTTAGTCCTTATAGCCATTTTTTTACATCCTTGATTTATCTGATGTACTTCTGGGTGGGCTAAATGAGTCATTTTTTAAAAACTGAAATCACTATTTGTTCAGTTTTCAAATCACAACAGTTGCAGTTTTACAACAGTCTTGCTGTCATTATTAACAATGCTTAGGTTTTAAGAAGACACGTTTTGTCCTATAATAACAAGCATTTTTTACATGTGTTTGACCAGTCAGAAGGTCTAACCAACTAAACCGGTAGTGTGGCATACTCTTCATTTAAGCTAGAAACTTTTTTTGGAATTCCTGTCAAAAGAAATCTCCATTGAAACACCTGACCCTAAATAATATGTTGTATATGTAAGATAACAGTGCAAAGACTGACGTAATTTAAATGAGTGGATGGAAATAGATAGTGCTAGCAGATGATAATAGTGCAAGTAAATAGTGCTGCATTTAAAAAAAATTGTTGAGTTAATTTAAAATGTGTTTTCTTTAACACGTAACGACACATTGTTTTGACTAGTTTTTGAATTACTAAGTGTTATCTTGAAAGCTGCAGAAACAAGACTTACAACTCAGAAAATGACAATGTGGTTATTCCCTGTAAACACTGTCCTGGGGAGAAACAATAATGCTATTGGGACTTCTGTGGGATGTAATGGGGGAGGTGAATTTTTTAATTAATTTGAACATGTTGTACATAGTAATATGTAGCATAGATTAGATTGCTCTTAAAACTTATGAAATTGTAAAAAGAAGGAAAGAAAGACACGTCTAGAGAGTGGTCTGTTAACATTGGTGCCCCGCAAGGGTCCTGTCCCCATTGCTGTAGAAAAAACTGCACCTCCAAGAAACCAACTTTTAAACTACTGAAATTTGCAGATGGCAAAACTGTTATTGGACCCATTTGTGATGGTGACACATCTGTATATTGTCAGAAGGTTGAACGTCTGGAGCTCTGGGGCAGCCAGAACAGCATAGAGCTTAACATGCTCAAAACTGTGGACTTTAGAATGCAACCTTTTGCTCTGCTCACCCTCACAATATTAAACAACACAGTGAAGACTGTGGACCAAAATTTCCCAAGACCTAAGGTAGAAGGCCAACATCGACCTACTTTTCAAAAACGCTCAACAAGTCAAATCAAGTTTTTTTATATAGCGCTTTTTACAACAGACGTCACAAAGCAGCTTTACAGAAACCGGGTCTGAGCCCCCAAAAAGCAAGCCAAAGGCGACAAAAGCAAGGAAAAACTCCCTAGCTGTAGGAAGAAAAGGAGAATAAAATAAATATATATAATAATAATAGTTCTTAGTATAAAGGGGCAGCAGCAGTTCCTTGTGCACAGGTGCCGTGATGACTTTAGATCAGTTCTTTGGCTGTTCATATGGGCTCCTCAGCAGGAGTGAGTAGGTTGAAAGCCGTAGAAACTTCAACCAGTAATAGGGTATCGGGGTGGGTCAGGCTGGTCTAGATAGCAGAATGGGCAGGATCACTGGTATCTCAGCAGATTAGCTCAACAGAGCGGGGGGGTGGGGGGGGTGGAGGGGGGGGGAGAGAATAAGATTGTTAGTAATGCTGAAATGTTATGTTTTT